>VSMD01106280.1:0-15317 GCA_008750895.1 Mirza zaza
ACAGAAAACCAACAAAAAGACACTAGACTTAAATTAGGCCAAGTGGACCTAACAGAAATTTACAGAACATTTCATCCAACACCTTCAGAATGCACATTCTTCTCATCAACATATAAATCATTTTAAATAATAGAACATATGTTAGGCCACAAAATGAATCTTTAAAAACTCAAATAAAAATTGAAATCATATCTAGTATCTTCTCTAACCGCAATGGAATAAAATTAGATATCAATAACAAGAGGAACTTTGGAAACTATACAAACACATGGAAAGTAACCAATATGCTCCTTAGTGATTAGTGGGTCTATGAAGAAGGAAATTAAAAAAAAAATATTGAAACAAACAAATGAAAATGAAATTAAAAAAATATTGAAACAAACAAATAAAAAAATATTGAAACAAACAAATAAAAATGAAATTAAAAAAATATTGAAACAAACAAATAAAAAAACATTGAAACAAACAAATAAAAATGAAATCACAACATATCAAAAATTTTTGAAATACAGTAAAAGTAGTACTAAGAGGAAAGTTTACAGCAACTTGTGCCTACATAAGAAAGAGAAAAACTTAAAATAACTAGAATAACAATGCATTTTAAAGAACTAGACAAATAAGAGAAAACCAAACCTAATAGTCATAAAAGGAAAGAAAATGTAAACAGCAGAAATAAATGAAATTGAAATGACAAAAACCACAAAAGATCAATAAAATGAAAAGTTGGTTCTTTGAAAAGGTACAAATTCTACAAAATGTAGAAAACAATCAAACAAAAAAGCAACTAATACCAATGTTGTTAAAACTTTTCCAAAAAACAGAGGGGGAGGGAATCCTTTCTCATTCATTCTATGAATATCATCCTGATATCAAAACCACACAAGAACAAAACAAAAAAAGAAATCTACAGACCAATAACCCCAATGAACATAGATACAAAACTCCTGAACAAAATACTAGCAAAGTGAATCCAATAGCACATCAAAAAGATAATACACCACAATCAAGTGGGTTTTATACCGGGGATGCAAGCATGGTTCAACATATGCAAATTAATACATGTGATACATTATATACACAGATTTAAGGACAAATGTCATATGATCATCTCAATAGATGCAGAGAAAGAATGTGATAAAAATGTAGCATCCTCTCTTGATGACAACCCTTGATAAATGAGGCATAGAAGGAACATACCTCAAAATAATAAAGTCCAGGTAGGACATGCCAACTGCCAACATCATATTCAACAGGGAAAAATTGAAAGCATTCCTTTTAGAAGGAAAAAGCAAGCACCACATGTACTCACCACCAAACTGGTATTAATTGATCAACACTTAGGTGCACATATAGTAGTAACATCCATTGGGTGTCAAGCAGGTGGGAGAGGAGTGAGGGGATGGGTATATTCATAATGGTTGTGATGCACACTGCCTGGGGGATGGACATGCTTGAAGCTCTGACTGGGGTGGGGAAAAGCAATATATGTAACCTAAACATTTTACCCCCATAATATACTGAAATAAAAAAAAAAACTGGAACAAGATAAGAATACCCATTTCACCACTCCCTATTCAATATAATATTGGAAATCCTAGACAGTGCAATCAGATAAGAAATAATATTTAAAAGCATCAACATTGGAAAAGAGGAAGGTGAATATGTCTCTGTTATTATCTTATATCTGGAAAACCCTAAAAACTCCACCAAAATACTCTTAGAATTGATAAATGAATTCAATAACGTTTCAGGACACAAAATCAATGTACAAAAATCAGTAGCATTTCTATACATCAATAATGATCTAGTTGAGCATGAAATCAACAAGGCAATCTAATTTACCAAAAATAAAAAATACCTAGGAATATATTTTACCAAGGAATTGGAAGGATTGAAATTAAAGTGACTATACTCTGTAGATTATCTGGGGGAGTACAGTCACTTTACTTTCAATTCTTCTAATTTGTGACAATGAAATGATTTTTAATTTGTTTGCATCATATATGATTTCTTTCATTAGCGTTTGATAATGTTACTTGTAGAGATCCTTTACTTCTTTGGTAAAATGTTTAGGTTACATATATTTCTTTGTTCTTCCTGCTTAGGATTTATCTCCAGAGTCAATGAAATACCTATCAAAATACCAATGCCATTTTCATAGAATTAGGAAAAAATCATAAAATTCATATGAAACCAAAAAAAGAGCTTGAATAGCCCAATAAATCCGAAGCAGGAAGAACAAAGCTAGAGGAATCACATTTCTTGACTTCAAATTTTATTACAAGGCTATAGTTACCAAAGCATAATGGAAGTGGAATAAAAATAGACAATAGACCAATGAAACAGAATAGAGAACTCTGAAACAAAAGTCACATATTTATTTATGACCATCTGATTTTTGACAAAGCTGGCAAAAACATATATCTAGAAAAGGATACCCTTTTCAATAAAGGGTGCTGGGAAAATTGAATTGTCATATGCAGAAGTGTGAAACTTCAACCTTATCTCTCAATATATACAAAAATCAACTGAAGATGGATTAAACCCAAAGGAAATGAAATCAATATATCATAAAATACACCTGCAATCATATGTTTATTGCAGCACTATTCACAATAGTAAAGATATGGAATATTCCTAAGTGTCCATCAATGGATGATTGGATAAAGAAAATGTGGCATATATACAAAAAGGAATGGGGAGGATGTAAATTACTTAATGGACATAATGTACATTATTTAGGTGATGTATATCATAAAATCCCTGAGTTAATCATTGTGCAATCTATACAGGTAATGAAATTGCACTCATAGTCCATAAATTTATATAAATAAAATAAATTTTAAAAGAAAGCATATATGCTTTTACCTTTAAAAAAGCATTTATTGGCCACAATGGCTCATGCCTATAATCCTAGCACTCTGGGAGGCTGAGGCAGGAGGATTTCTTGAGCTCAGGAGTTCAAGTCCAGCCTGAGCAAGAGTGAGACTCATCTCTACTAAAAAGAAAAAATTAGCTGGGCATGGTGGTGTGTGACTGTAGTCCCAGCTACCTGGGAGGCTGAGACAGGAGGATCTCTTAAGCTCAGGAGTTTGAGGTTGTTGTGAGCTAGGTTGACCCCATGACACTTGCCTGGGCAACAGAGTGAGACTCTGTTTCTAAATAAATAAAATAAAACAAATTAGCATTTATCAAAATTAGGCACAGTAAGATTATTACTCTTTCTGAATCAAAAAATAAATAACATTAAGCAAGCACACAGAAAATGGAATTAGCTTTAGAAGGGAAAAGCAACAACAACAAAAAATTAACAAAGATAAGAAATATATTCCTAACTGATCATTTGTACACATATATAAAAATATATTCTCCAAAATGTTATATGAGCTTTCACCTCCATCACTTCCACAGTACTTTATTTGATTCTTCCTTATCTTAATTAACCACTCCATATTAAATTTTGAACTTGGAAAAAAATAATTTTTCATACTTTATTTGAAAGTCAGATTGTGCCTTTATGGTCACAAGAGAGAATATACCACAGGAAAAAAGGACTATAAAATTTATGAATGATTTCTACTTTCTAAAAGTTAATGGTTTAAGCAGAAGGTTTTGTCTTTATTATTGATCCTTCAGTAATTGAAAGCTATTTGTATTTCACCCCAGAGAGGTCAAGTTTATACTCACAGTAACACCTCAGATTATGGAATAGACCTTAACTAAAGAAAGAATTAATCTGGAAAACAGAAATTTATTCAAAAGCACAACTTGTGTTTTTTTTTGTTTTTTTTTTTTTCTTTCTGTTAGGTGAGCTTTAACCTTAACCCCATCGGTAGGAGCATCAACTATAGTCGACAGCCACAGATGAACGCGCACAGCCGAGCATCAACTTTAGCATTAATAACAAAACTTGACTTTTCTAATTTTTCATTTATCAAAATAAAATTGTGAACATTTAAAAATAATGTAATGAAAGCATATATGTATATGTTACCTATTCCGATTTACATTACAAGTAAAGCTGCCTGTAAAGTGAAACAAGCTTTCAGTGCTTTAAAGCTTTCCTCATCACACAAGAGCAAAATGGATTCGGAGTCAATGCACAGCACAGACTATGGTGCGGACTGTGAGTGCCGGCTGTGGGCAAGGTTTTGCGGCTGGTGAGCGCCGTACCAAAGTGGTTAAAAAATGACTGAAATTTCGTCCTGAACACACAGATACTTCCGAGCCACAACTCTACTGCTCTGAGTTACTTACACACCCACTCACACACACACACACACACACGCACACACCCTTCATGATTTCCATAGGGCCTCTCTCATGTATAAAAGCAATATTCTTCCTTTTCCCTCATGAAATTTTATATTTTCAATCTGCCGTGAAATCATGCGTTTAGTAAAGATTTTCATCTTTTTCAATCACCTAAAAGAAATGTCTGTCTTTGAGTGCACTTAGGAATTATCATCATAATTCTAACTGCATATCCATACTGGGATTGAATCTATTTCTTGTACCAATGTAATGATAAACCAGTATATTTATGTGGACTTTAGATTCCCAAACACCGAAACTTCCATAACTAAGATGATTTTACTTATGTTTGTATGTGATTTGCTTATGCTCAGATTTCATCAGCAATTTTAATGTAGTATTCACAAATAACTCCTGAAGCTATAATATTTTGTCAACAGATGCTCGTTTTAATCACATTATGTGGACTAACAGTTAATATTTAATACTTAACATTTAATATTTACTAAAGAACACATTTGTTGTGTAAAAAATACTCGTGCTATTTTTTTGTGAAGAAAAATGTTTCAACTACTTGCATAAAGGGTTTATATATTATTTTACCTAAATATTTAAATGTCCTATACATTCTGGCCCTACACAATGATTCAAAGCAAGTAATTGGTATAACAAAAACCCCTAATTTTACTATTATGATTGGAAGTTGGAGATCAACTGCAAATAATACCTTACATGTAATGTATAATGCTAACATGCATGTGTATAATTTATTACTTTTGGTTTTAATTTTCTAAATGAAGTGACTTGAAATCTGTCACTTAAACAATGCCTTTTGTTCTTATATGACAAAATCAGCAAATCTTACTTAGACTATAATCATAGCTCATATACTGTTCATTAACTATAATCACTATGTCAAATACTTTCTAAATGTCATGTGTTTATTATAAAAATTAAATACATATTTTATTTATCATTATATAGGTAAAAAAATTAGGCATGGGATGGTTAAATTATTCACTTAAAGTCAGACAACAGTAAAGCCAAGATTAGACCAAGGCTGCCAAAGACGATGATCTCTGCTCCTAACCACTAGGCTGTAGAAAAATTAACTCAGTCTTTCTCACAACACATATCTGAATGCTCTACAATATGCCAAAATTTGCAACAAAATAGCTATATATATATATATATATATATATATATATGGGCAAAGACTGGAATAATATATGCTAAAATGTATGTTAAAATGTTAATAGTATTTGTAGGATACACGAGATATTGATTGATTTCCTCAAATTTCTGTTTATAAAAATGTGGCTCAGGATGACATACAAATCATCTGAAGTGTGTTTTTTTTTTTTTATTGCTGATCACAGATATACATGTAATATCAATTTACCTAAAACTTTGAAATAATAGGTCAGAAATTTACAGTTTAGTAAATTTTCTAGGTAATTTTCACGTAGACAAATGTCTGACAAGGCTGCTATCTTGCTATCTTTTAAAAAATGTTCGCATTTTTTAATATTCTACACGGGCTGAGTCTATTTTAATCTGAGTAAAAATCACTAAAATGTCCTTTGGCAATATTTGCATATATCAGGACTTTATTTTACTTCAGTCTACATCTATTTCTCCACTACAACCCTGTAAATTAAATGAGTGAATAGATAAATCTTTTTCCAATTTATGTTGCTTCCACTTCACTTTTATTTGCTTGAAAATAAAATTGAAATCTAATAATTTCCTTTTCTGTGGCAACTCTCTTTGTTCTGTACCTTGATTTTTTACCTCTAGTTCGTTGAGAATAATATGTATGTGATGGATAGTAAAAGAAGGCTGCATGAGCTCATATTCAAGGACATCAACATACAGCTCAGGAGAAGCTCAAAGTAATGAACTCTCTGTTATTATTGGAAGTGAAACAAAAAATTTTAGAGCTCAGAACTCTGGGATTGACAGTTATGCTCAAACCCATACTCAGTGATCTGAGTTAGTAGGATACAATCTTCTAGGAGAAATACTTTGTCATTAAAACTTATACACTATTTCTAGACCCTGATAATCATTTATGACAGAAATGAAAATATTTCTTTCTTTTTGGCCATTACTTCTTATTGGGTTTTCATCATGTTTTATGGTATTTCCCTCCTTCAAATCCATCTAAGGCACATGGTACAAAAAGTATCTTTCTTGAATATAGATCTGACTACTCATTGCACATAGCAAACCTATTAAAGTTACAAGTTTTTTCTAGGAACAATATCTGAAGCAAGTCTTCTGAAAGTTAAAACATGAACAATGAGGAAGATTTTTCTGAGCAGAGGAAAAACATTTTAAAGAAACTGAAGAGATATACAGTATGTTCTGAATTATGTCTAGACAGCAGGGAACTCAGTTTCCCTTGAGTGGAAAGAAAAAGTGGGGCGATGGTTAAGAAAATGGAATTTAGATTTTACTGAAAGATGAAGACAGAGTTAAATAGTCAGTGCATTTTTACAGATCATTTTAAATCATTTGTCATGAGGAGTCAGTGAAAAGTTTTAAAGTGGGGAGCACAAATATTCATATTGGGATTTTAGAAAGACCACTCTGGTTGAAAGATTAGAAGAAATTTTTTGACTTAAAATGTGTGGTGACGTCCTCCTATTTTCCAGGACATAATATATTTATTGATTTCTTTGTGTAAAGCACTGAGTGAAAAATCTCAAAAATCCCTGTGTAGGTATTTTTCATATTTTTCTAATAATATTTTATCGTAATATAATTAAGATTCAGTGTAATACATAGAATTTTAACAACTTTAATGAGGTATAATTCACATACGATAAACTGTATAAATTTAAAGGGTCCAATTTGAAAAGTTTTGACGTATGTGTGTACTTGTAAAACAATAGCACAAATAGTGAACATATCCATCACCTGCAGAAAAAAATGTGTCATAGAAGTGCTGAGAGTGAACACTCTGGCTTTATTCCTGATTATAGAAGGAAATTATTTGGTCTTTCATCATTAAATATAATAATTGCCACAAGTTTTTCATGGACAACCATGACCAAGTTGAAGAAATTCCCTTCTATTTATAGTTTAATGAGAGCTTTTTTTTTCTTTTTCTTTTTATTAGTGAATCAGGAATGGATGCTGTAACCAGTACTTAGTGTCATTTACTTTCTGTTGTTTTTCTGCTTTATATTTCATTGATTTCCTCACTATTTATCATTTCCTTTCTCGTTGTTGCTTTGTTTGCTCTTCCCTTTCTTGTTTCCTAGGATGGGAACTGAATACATTAATTTGAGGTATTTTTTTTTTTTCTGAAAAGGCATTTTGTGTTAGTGATGTCCTTCCATGATTAGTTATAACTGCACTACAACAATGTGGATATGTAGTGTTTCCATTTTCATTGAGTTCAAAATACTCTTGATTTTCCTTTTGATTTCTTCTTGGGTTCATAAATTATTTAGAAGGGTGGTGTTTTTGCCAAATATCTGAATACATACGGAAAACATTGTTATTGATCTCCAATTCAATTTCTTTGTAGGTAAAGAAGATATTTTGCTTTACTTAAACTCTTTTCAATTTAATAATTTATAGCCTAGGATATGGTCAATCTTGCTAAATATTCTGTTTACACAGAGTATTAAAATATTAAAAATACAAAACATACTAAAGATAGTATGTTCTGCTGTTGTTAGCTGAAGTGTTTTATAAATGTTAATTAGGCAGAGTTGATCAATGATGTTCAAGTTTTCTATATTCTTACTAATTTTCTGTCAATTATTGAGACAATAATGTTAAAATTTTCTGACTATAATTGGGAATTTTCCTATTTATCCTTGAAGTTCTATAAAAATGTGCTTAACATATTTTAAAACATTGTTACTGGGTTCATAAATGTCTAAAATTGCTACATCATCTTGTTCAATTGGTCTCTTTATTATAATGAAATAAACTTCTTTATCCCTGGTCTTATTATTTGGTCTGAAATCTATTTTTTCTGATATTAATATAGTCATTGAGCCTTCTTTTAGTAAGTGTTAGCATAGTGTACCTTTTTCGTCCTTTTACAGTTAACCTATTACAGTATCTAAATATAAAGTGAGTTTCTTATATGCATCAAATATTTTTGTCTTGCTTTTTTATTCAATCTGACAGTCTCTTCCTTTTAATTGAAGGATTTGGTCTAGTTACATTAATTATGATTATCAATGTGTTTGGATTTACATCTGCTCTCTTCCTGTTTTGTTTCTTTTTCTTGTTGCATATGCTATTTGTTTCTTTTTTCTGATGATGATTTTGAATTAATTGGGCATTTTTTATTATTTCATTTCAACTTCTTTGTTTGCTTATTAGTTATAATTTGGTTGTGTTATAGAGATTGTTTTGCATTTATTGTATACATCTTTAACTCATTATATTCCCTCTTCAAGATTAATATACAATTCTTGGTATAGTTTAATTACAATATACAAATCTTGGAATAGTTTACTTCTATATCTCTTCTCCAAAGCTTTGTATTATTGATTTTACTTCTTCATGTTATAGTCCCCTAATGGATTATTATTAGTTTTGCTTTAAATATTCAATTATTATTTTAAAATGTTAAATAATAAGTCTTTGTACTTTATATTTACCCAGTGAAGTTACCATTTCTGTCACTATTTTCTTTTGCAAATTGAGTTTTTCTTCTATTATTTTCCTTTTTTCAGAGGACTCCATTTAATATTTCTTGTAATGCATGTCTCTTTTGGTCTGAAAAAAGACATTATTTCTCTTGTTTTTGAAAGATATTTTCACTAGGCAAAATATTCTAAGTAGTCAGGAATTTTATTTCATGTGGCTCCACAGTTTTATACTACTGAGAGATAAGTATAAGGTACATTATCTAGAATTGTTTTTGAAGAGAAGTCAGTTGTCACCCTTATTTATTGCAGTGTTTTCCTTTTCCTCTTATTATTTCAAAGATTTTCTATTACTGATTTTAAGGAATTTGATCACAATGTACCTTGGTATAGTTCTCTTTGTTTCTTGTTCTTGCAATTTATTGGGCAGCTTGTATCTGTGGGTTTATAATTTTTATTCTCTTTGTATAATTTTCAGCCCTTATTTCATTTCTTCAAATAATTTTTGTCCTCTCTCTTTAGGGAAACCATTCACACATCTAATTGTCTGGTTAAAGTTTTCTCAAAGTTCACTATTGTCCAGTTTTTTAAAAGTGTTTTTCCTTTCTGTATTTCCTTTCTGTATTTTATTTTGGGAACTTTACATTGCTATTTTTTAAATTTCACTAATATTTTCTTCTGAGATATATAATCTACCATAAATTGTACCCAGTGTATTTTTCTTAGACATTGTAGTTTTCACCTCTGGAAGGGCTGTGTGTGTGTGTATATATCTGTATAAAATATATACATATATGTATATAAAACGTCTATACTTAAGATTTTCACTCTTTCCTCTAACTTCTTGAATATATGATATATAGTCATTAAAAAGGACTATTTTAATGCCCTTTAAACTATTTTCATCATCTGTATAATTTGCAGGTCAGTTTTAATTGATTGTTTTTTCTTTTCACTGGGTTGTATTTTTTATATAAAAATCATTTTGTTACGAAATATATAATACAGAAGGTATATAAAACAAACTTCTAGTTTTTAACCAACATTATTGAATTTATAGGAATAAAAAGGCTAAATCATTCATTTTAGAGATTGAGAAACCAAGGCTCAAAGAAATTGAGATTTACCGAAGATTATATAGTTACTGGTCATATTTTTTATTTTTTTAAAGAGCCAATCTTATTATTGGATTTTTAAAATTATTTATTATTTTTATTATCTCAATCTCTAAAATGAATAATTTAGCCTTTAGATCCCTGTAAATTTAATAATGTTAGTTAAAAACTAGAAGTGAATGAAAACCAAGCAGGTGGTGGGGGTAGGGGAGGACGGGTCAATATGCACCTAATAGGTACAATGAACGCTATCTTGGTGATGGGTACACTTAAATTGCACAAAAGCAAATCCTGTAACCAAAATATTTGTACTCTCCTAATATTCTGAAATAAAAAAATAAAGAGCCAATCATGATGTTTCATATCCTAGATCTTTTTATAATGCTGCTAAAAATTGATCTTATTTTAAAAATCTCATTCAAATTCAATGTGTTTTATTTCTTCTTTAACATACCTGATTTTTTTTTAAATTCTAGACATTGTTAGTTTTATTTTTTAAAATGTTGGATATTTTTTATTGTTGGGATTGTTTTTTGGAACACAGCCGAGCAATTTGAAAATAATTTAGTACTTTTGAGTCTTGCTTTTAAGCTTTCTTTTCCAAGAAAAAACAGCTCCACTGATCTAGGATTAATTTTTCCTCACTGCTGAGCAAGACCCTTGTAAGTAATTTAGCAAAGAGATCAGCAAATATTTTTCTATAAAAGGAACTTATATAAAATAGTATTTATATAAAAAGTACATATTTTGTGCTTGGTAAATCACATGTGGTTTCTTTCACATACTCTGTGCATATGTGTGAGTCAGTGTTCATTTTCTACATCTTTTTAATATATACAAACTATTTAGCTCAATGTCTGTACCAAAATAGGTTCTGTGTTATATTGAACTCACAGGTCAAAGTTACCAAAGCCAACTCTGACCAATCACATGAATTAAATGATTTTCCATTTCAGCTATTCTAAACAAGCATTATTTTCTATGCTGCGTGAGCTTTATGCATTATTTTCCTTAATTATTTCGAATGGTTCTTTTTCTACACATCTTAGGTCCCTCACACACATTTGTTGGTTAATGCTCAGCTGAATACTTGAAGGGGACCCTTTGAAAATGTCTAGAAATCTGTGTGCAGTTGCCTCCTTTTTAGAACTCTTCCTTGTGACTGTTGCTGCCTTGGACTCTTCAGACTCTTAGCTCTACTTCCTCAACTCAGGCAGACTGCTGGGCTCTGCCTCAGTTTCCACTCCCTCCACCACAACCTATAAAATTTCTGTAGGTCAAAATCTGGGAGAATAATAGGATTCATTTAATTTGTTTCTCATCTCTTAGATTTTACTGTCATTTTTATCTGCTTTGTAAGGTCTTGAGTGTCATTATTTCATAATATTTTGTCTTTTGTTTATATTTAAGGTGGAAGACAAAACCCAGTCCCCATTATTTCACCTTGTCCAGAAGTAGAAATTTAATATATACATGGATATCTATGTATTGATATCCATAAATAGATATGGATATGTAATTTAATAAGATATGGAATGTAGATATGGAATTTAATAAGTTTAGATAAATGTATATACTCACTTAACTGCAAAATAAACAAGATATAGAATATTTACATCACCTCAGATCAATTCTTTGTGAGTCCTTCCAGTTAATCACCTTAATGAAAAGGAAGTGCCTACCTACATTATTTTTGGAATTATTCTATGTGTGATTTTGTTAATATCAGTATAGACCCAGATATTTATCTTATACTTTAGGTAATAATCAAATACAATCTTATTTACCTTCTTATTTAAGTTTTTCCAGCTTTGCCATCGGGAGGTCTTTCATCTTGATCCTAATTCCCAGAGACATACCCCATCATTGCTTTATTTGTTTGTTGTTGCTTTGTTTTATTTTTGTCTCTGTTTTTGCATTTTCTTACTTTCTGGCACTGCAAGATGCTCCAGGTTGTATATTCCTTGACCCATACCCCAAATTAGCCATTTCTCAAGGATATCTGGTTCCTTTTATTGTGTAATGATATTAAAACCAAGATCTGATCTCTGTGTTTGCTCATTATTATTGGGATGTCATTGTTTCTAAGTCTCTAGGCTGACAGATTAAGGAAATATATGTGTGTAAACTAACCCATGTAAACATACATATCCATAAATGCTTTTATATGGATATTTCTCTATATATTTTAAACTAAACACAAAATAATACTGATTTCTCCAATTGTAATACATTGCCACATAGATTATTTTAGCTGTCTGCTTCTCTGTAACCTCCACTCCAACAACAACCAGTTGACTTCTGCCATCCACATCCATTTATTTAACTGTCCAATTTCAATGTACATGTATAGTGGTTTCAGAGTTAACTAGCAATTAATCAGCAGCCTAATGTTACTTCTACTGAAGGGTAAAATTCACAATTTTGCTAACTAGTGCTTATGTACAACTCTTTTTGCCTTTATTCCTACAGAATTAACTACAAAGTTACTTAAGTGAGCATATTTTCTCCCAACCACAGTGAGGTTATATTACACATTTGTAATAGAGTTAGATTTACTTTTTGCTAGTCTGCCTTCTATCTTGGTATCCCTGATATCCTAAATGGTTTATTTTTAAATTTGCATAGATTAAGGTTCACTCTTCATGCTATACATTTCTATAGGTTTTGACAAACCTGTACTATGTATATCATGCATCATACAGATTATTTTTACCGCTCTAAAGGATATCCTGTTATTTCAATTATTGCTTCCCTATTCCCAAGCCCCTGGCAGCCACTGCTCTTTTTACCATCTATATAGTTTTACTTTTTCCAGAATGCCATAAAAATACACATATCATATAATATGTAGCCATTCAGACTAACTTCTTTCACATGGCAATTTGCTTTGAAGATGCAGCCACATTTTTGCATGATCGATACCTCATAGTATTCTGCTTTATGTATGTATCAAACATCATTTATACATTCACGCTTTAAAGGACATATCAACTACTTCCAGTTTTTGGTGATTATAAATATTTGTGTCCTTTTTTGTGTGGACATAAGTTTTGAAATCAGGAGGATAAAGACAGAGGGGCATGACTGCTGAATCATATGATAAGACTATTTATCTTAGTAAGAAAATGCTGAACTGTCTTCCAAAGTGGCTCTACCATTTTGTATTTCCATCAGCAATGACAGAATATCTATTGTTCTTCATCTTTACCAATCATAAATTACTTCCAGTGGCTAAAGAATTTTAAAGAAATAGTAGAAATAAGTAGATATTCTTTTGTGTCTAGTTTCTTTTGTTTATCATGTTTTTGAGTTTCGGCTATTTTCTTCCACATATCAGTAGCTTTTCTTTTTATCACTTTTTCACATTTCATTGCCTAAGTATACAACATCTTATTCATTCATTTTCTTCTTAGCTAATGTGTGAGAATTCTTTCTAGTTTTGAACTATTCTGAATAAAGCTGCTACAAATATTCATTTTAAAAGTATTTGTTTGAATGCATATTTTTATAAACATTTTTGTCATTCCTAACAATTTCTGAGTGTCAGTTGCTCAAATACCTCCCTAACATTTGATTTTGTGAGAACCTTTTTTTTTAATTGTAGTCCTTGTAAGTGTGATGTAGTAACTCTTAATTGCAAGAGGATGTTATGTAATTATAAATTGTTCAGCTAATGAATTAATAATAAATTTATTCCAAAGAATATATCACCACTAATTTGAGGATGTTTCTTCAGTATCATCTTACACACAAAAAAATACTAGCGCTAAAAGGGTATTTCATTAACTCAAGTACTCAGAATACTAACTCAATATTATAATATGATCAAGATTGCAGTTTTAAACTTGAGATATGAGTCTTCTATGAACTCATTTCAGTTTTAAAACTTCCTTCTGATTACTAAGCAGTGGCTCATTTTCAGGAAGCCATTAATATTTTCATATACAGTAGTCCCTCCATATTCACAGGAAATATAATCCAAAACTCCAGTGGATGCCTGAATCCTTGGGTAGTACTGAGTCCTATATACACTATGTTTTTTTTTTTAATATATACATACCTATATTAAAGTTTGATTTATAAATTAGGCATAGCAAGAGATTAATAACAACAATTAATAATAAAATAGAACAATTATAACAATATGCCAACATCGCTACTCTTGTAGTCTGAGGTCACTATCAAGTCAAATACGAGTTACTTAAACACAGGCACTGCAAGCCCCAGTGACGAACAGGCTGGCGGGCAGCAGATACGGCTTGGATATGCTGTATAAAGGGATGATCGAGGGTCCAGCCAGGATGAAGCCGGACTGTGTGAGTTTTTATCATGTTACTCAGAAAGCCACAATTTAAAGCTTATGAATTGTTTATTTCTGGCATTTTTCATTTAACAATTTTAGATCATGTTCACTAAGGATAACTGAAACCATGGAAAGCAAAACTGCAGATATTGTGGAACTCCGTAGCTCAGTAAATTGGCCACAAATCAATTGTAGACCTACTTCGGGACGCGATTCTGTTCGGTTTATCTATTTGTTTATACTCGTGCCAATACCACACGCTCTTGATTGCTATGGTTTTACATTATGTCTTATAACTAATGTGCACCTTCCAATTCTGAGATAAAATTGTTTCCATATTATCCTTGTTCTATAAAAATGATAGTGGTATGCTCTCTTTCAATCATGATAATGTTAATTTGTATTCTCTTTCCGTGTTTTATGATCAGTTTTGCTAATTAATATTTTCAATTTTTTCATAGAACTATTGGCTTTTTAATTTTTTACTAATGATTATCTGTTTCCTATGTCATTGACTCCAATGTTATCTTCATTATTTTTAATTTATTTTATAAATTATCTGTTCTTTCTTAAAGCCTCTTGTGATAATTGATTTGAATTGTTTCTTTTCTAATATAAGCAATTAAATTAGTATAAAATATATCCTAATTTATTTCGTGGTTTCTTCTTTGACTTTGTATTATTTATAAGTGTATTACTTAATGTTTAACTATTTTCAGATCTTCCAGCTATTTTATCATTATTGATTTCTAATTGTTTCTCTTGATTTCTAATTTAATGTCCTGTATTCAGAGATTATAAATCTTTTAATTGTATTGGATAGTTTTTTTTTTTTTCTTTTACTTCATCATATTATGGAAGTACAAATATTGTTAGGGTTACAAATATTGCCCCTGCCCCCTCCCTCCCCCCGATATGTCCAATCCCCTGGTGGTGTACATCACACACATTATGGAAGCACACACCCCTTTCCTCCTCCCCACACCTGCCTGCCCACCACCTGTTAAATTTTTTTTTTTT
>VSMD01106283.1:0-16413 GCA_008750895.1 Mirza zaza
GTGAGAGGTGTGGATCATGTTTCAGTCTTCTCCATGTAGCTATCAAATTTTCCCAGCACCGTTTATTGAATAAGGATTCTTTTCCCAAGTGTATGTTGTTGTCTGCTTTGTCAAAGATCAGATGGCTATATGCGATGGTTTTATATCTGAGTTCTCAGTTCTGTTCCACTGGTATGTGTCTCTGTCCCTGTGCAGTCTCATGCTGTTTTCGTTACTATAGCTTTATAGTATGGCATGATGTTATACTCCATCAAACAAATTCATTCAACCCAATTTGTTCTTTTTATTTAGGTTGCTATTACTACATGGGCTCTACTCTAGATCCATATCAGGTATAGAATTTTTCTTTCTCAGTCTGTGAAAAAATATGTTTGTATTTTAATTGGATTTCACTGACTCTGTAGTTTACTTTGGGTAGTATAGACATTTTGACAATATTGCTTCTGCTGATACATGAGCAAGGTATGGCTTTTCGTCTCTTTATGTCCTCTGCTATTTTCTTCCTCAGTGTTTTATAGTTCTCCCTGTAGAGATATCTCACCTCCTTAGCTCAATATTTTCCTAGGTATTTTATTTACTTTGTTGCTATGTGAAAGGGATTGAGGCTTTGATTTGGTTCACAGTTTGACTATGTTGGCATACATGAACGAATGAATGCTACTGATTTGTGTGAAGGTATTTTTCAGACTGATACTGCTGAATTTGTGTATCAATTCCAGTAGTTTCATGGAAGACTCTTTGGCGTTTTCAAGATATAAGATCATGCCATCAGCAAAGAGTGATAATTTCACCTCTGCTGCCTCCATTTAGGTGCCCTTGATTTCTTTCTCTTGACTACACTGCCTTGGACTTCCAGCACTGTGTTCAATAGAAGTGATGATGGAGGGAACCCTGTCTGGTTCCACTTTTCAGTGGGAATACTTTCAATTTTTCCCTGTTCAGAATGATGTTGGCTGTTTGTCATATATACAGCTTCTTTCATTTTATGGTAAGTCCTTTCTATGCCTATTATGTTAAGTATTCTAATCACAAAGGGTACTAAATTTTGCTGAATGCCTTTTCTAAATCTATTGATAGGATCATATGCTCCTCATTTTTGCTACTATTTATGTGATGTGTTACTTTTATGGATTTGCATATGTTGAACCATCCCTGATTCTCTGGGATGAGGCGCACTGGGTGAAGATGAATTATTTTTTTGATAAGCACTTGAAATTGTTTTGCTAGGAATTCTTTGAGAATGTTTCCATCTATATTCATAAGGGATATCAGTCTGTAGTTTTCTCTTTTTGTTGAGTTTTTCATAGTTTTGGTGTCCGGATAATGTGGCATCATAAATTCCTTCCTTCTCAATGTTGTTGAATAATTTCTGCAGGATATACACCTGTTCTTTTTTTCAGGTCTCGGAAAATTCAGGTGCGAAACCCTCTGGTCCAGGACTTTTATTTTTGAGAAGGGTTTTTATTGCTGCTTCAATTTTGGTACTTGACATTGCTCTGATCAGGAATTCTATTTCCTCCTCATTCAGCATAGGGAGCCTGTATGATTCTAAGAATTTTTCCATTTCCTTAACATTTTTATGTTTACATGCATAGAGATTTTTGTAATATTCATGGATGATATTTTGCATTTCCATGGCATCATTGGTAATTTCTACTTTTTCATTCCTAGTTGACCATATTAGAGTCCTTTCTTTCCACTTCAAGTTAATCTGACAAGAGTTTGGTCAATTTTGTTTATCTTTTCAAAGACCATTTTTTGTTTTATTGATCTTCTGTATAATTTTTGTTATGTATTTCATTTAGTTCTACTCTGATCTTAGTCATTTCTTTTCTTCCACTGTGTTTGGGATTGTGTTGCTCATCATTTTCCAGTTCTTTCAGATGATTCATCAGATTTTTGATTTGTGATCTTTCTGTCTTTTGAACATAGGCATTTATAAATATAATTTTTCCTCTCAAGAATGCTTTAGCTGTGTCCCACAGATTTTGATATCCTGTGTCCCCTTTATCATTTAATTCAAAGAATGTATGGATTGTCATGTTAATTTCCTCCTTATGCGAATAACCATTCAGCAGTAGATTATTTAGTTTCTCTGACTTTGTGTAGAGATGAATGTGTCTATAGGAGTTGATTTCTAATTTTTTCCCCTGTGGTCTTAGAAGTACACGCGATAATTTCTATTTTTTAAGTTTGTTGAGACGTGTTTTGTGGCTTAGGATATGGGAGGTCTGAGAATTGAGATACAGGCTTATGAATATTTATACATTTTGCCCTCCAATGTCTTTTCAGTGGGCAGCTCAAACCATTCATATTTATGGAAAGAATTTCTATGTGGGGTAGATTACTTTTCATCTTGTTGATTTAAACTTTGTCGCTTGGTTTTGTCTTTTGACCCCTTATGATTTCTGGCCTTTGTCCTTTAGGTTTTGGATGGTTTTACATTGCTGAGTATTATTGTGCTGATCCATGTGTAACACTGTTCTGAGTACTCCTGTAATGCAGGTCTTGTCTTGATGAATTCCCCCACTATTTGCTTGTCTGGGAACTGATTTATTTCTCTTTCATAAAAGAAACTTTGTTTTTCAGGATCCAAAATTCTGGGCTTGGGATTATTCTGTCTGAGAAGACTTTGAATGTGACCCATATCCCTTCTGGCTTGTACAATCTCATTTTTAATATCTGCAGTTATTCTGATGGGTTTTTGTTTGTATGTTACCTGTTGCTTTCACTTTATGGCTCGTAGAAGGGCCTGTTTTATATGTATTATGGCCAGTCTGAAGAGAATATGTTGTGGAGTATTCCTTTTTTCATTGAATCTCCCAGGAGTCTTTTGAGCTTCTTGTAGCTGTATACCTAGTTTTCTAGCAAAGCCAGGGAAATTTTCTTCCACATTCCCTCAAATAGATTATACAACGTTTGTGTATTTTCTTCCTCACCTCCAGGGATACACATGATGTTATGTTAGGCCTCTTCACATAATCACATGTATCTTGTAGGCTTTGCTCTTCTCTGTTATTTCTCTGCTTTATCTCTGCAAATGACTTGTTTAATTGAAAGGTGTCTTCTTCAATCTCTGAGATTTTTTCTTCTGGTTGATGTAACCTCCCTTTAAGGCTTTCCACTATGTTTTGTAATTCCTTGAATACATTTTTCATGTCCACAAGTTCTGTTGTATTTTTCCCTAATATTTTTATTTCTTTAGTGAATTTTTCATGCATTGTCTGCTTTCTTTTTGTACTTTGCCTGTTTTTGGTTTGCATTTTATCATGCATCTCATTGAGTTTTCTTACTATCGATGTTTAAAATTCTTCATCTGTCATTTCAGTGTTCTGAATTGGGTTAACATTTACTAGAGACCTAGTATTCCCTATTGGGGTGCCCTTTCAGTTTGATTCTTCATACTTACACATTTCTTTCACTGATTCCTTTCCCATCTGAAGCATCTATTGCTTCTTACCTTTGGATTTTGGTTTGTTTAGCTAATGAGACACCCAGTTTAATCTCTGGGCAAGTAGCTGATACTTCGGTGTGAAGTCTACCACACCCTATGTGATGAGCCAGTAAATTCAGTAAAAGTGCATGCAAAATTAACCTTCCTGTCAGTAGGTGGCACTTACTGGAATGAACAAACTGCAATGTTGTGGCTGTGTTTTTTTGTTGTTGTTCTGTTTTTCATTTCAGTGACCAACTCTAGTTCCTGAAGAAAAGCACTCTAATGCCCCAGGTAGTGGGTGGGGCCCTGGAGCTTCCAAGTGTGTCCTTATTCACAAGCTCAGCAGGGTTAAGTCGGGGAGTGAGTCTGGGCAGGGTTGGGTGGGTGAGTCTGCACTCTAGCTCCACAAATGCTTTTAGCAGGGATCAAATTTCTGCTTCTCATCTCTTGGAAAAGCTGCCAGGGAGGAGCTAAAGTGGGCCCACCCAACCAGAAAGTCTACATGTGGAAGCCAGGCTATCTAGAATTACAGTCTGGTGTAGAGCTTGTTCCTTTCCACTCCCCCCCACCATGTTCCAGGGTTTCTCCCAGACCTCTGCCAGTAGACAGGACCTCTAGCCAACTGAGCTACACCATAACTGTGATACATGCCCATTATGCTGCCCTAAGCTGGAAGTGCAGCCCTCCTGTCAGAGCAGGGGTGGCCCGCAAGTGTGCTGCAGCTGGGACCCACTCTGCACTCTCACCCCTAATCTGCCCTTGCAGGCATCCACACATCACAAGACTAATTCACAAATATCCCCTCTTTGCATGTCAGCAATGAGATCGAGATCTCAGTGTTCCAGATCTGGCATGTAGGCCTGTCGCTCAGGTCCCAGATATAATCCCAGTCCATGCCAGGTAAAAAAATGCTAGTCCCAAGTCACCCACAAGGTGCCCAACCAGATTCATCGTCTCTCCATCTCCCGGTTTGTACCACACTGCTGGAGTCACCAAGGAAGCAGCACCAGCAAGGGCCAGCAGATGGCGAGCTCACAGTCGGAACACCCTTCAGTCCACTGCAAGAGTCCAAAAGGAAAGCTCCAAGTCATATTCCCTGTGGATGCCTCTGGGTGGTGGCTAAATTGTCTCTCTTAGCAGCCACAAGTGGGGAAGTGGAAGGGGAGAGTAAAGGCCTAGGTGGAGGAAGACCTGCATACCAGTCGTCTCTGACCCTCTCTCTGGGAGGCAGTCCACCCCAGAATGACCACACTCTGGAGTCACGTGTATCACACAGGACCCATTAGACCCCTGTGACTCCTGCAGTCTGGGCCAGAGTGGGAAATGTCTGTGTGGGGAAGAGCAAAATGGAACCCAAGGGATTGAGACCCCCAGGGAGGAGAGAGGTGCCCTGTGGGTAGTAAAGCCATATGGCACCAGCCCTCTGGCTCAGATCTGTTCAGTGTGAGGTTCTCCAGGGGAGCAGGAATCCTGGTGTCTTGTAGGAAGAAGATCTCTGCTCACTGGCAGCAGCCATCTCAGGGCTCCTGACGGAGGGACTCTGCAATAGCTGGGAGCCACCAACAGTCTGAGATGCAAGGCAGGGAAATTGTGTCCATTCCACCTACCCTCCTCACTGGTCTCCAGGCCTCTCAGGGCATGATCCCTGCCTATGACTTTCTCCTTCTAGTACTGCTCAGCGACCTCTTCCCATGGAGTCCCCTGTCAGTTCAGGCACCCTTCCTTCTAATCATGGTCTGATCTGTTTGTCTTTTTCCTATTTCATTGAAAATGTCTCCCTCTTGCAGAGACATTCTGCATGGTGGCATTTCATGTCCACCATCTTGCCGTCCCTTGACCTGGTTACCTTTCATAATGCTTAAGTCAGGGCCTCCAGTGTGCCCTTCACCCAAATACTGTTCATTATACCAAATAGGTAAGTTTTTACTCCTCCTTCCTCCCATATTTTCAATATCCAATGACGTTTACATCTTTGTGCCTATGTGTGCTCATCCATTGGCTCCCAATTATTATTGAACATACAGAGTTTGTTTTTCTGTTCCTGAGATACTTCACTTAGGATAATCAGATCCATCCAAGTTGCTCCAAAATGCATTAGTTCATTCTTTTTTATGTCTGAATAGTACAACATGGTATATAAATACCACATTTGCATAATCCACTCTTGAATTAATGGGCACTGAGGTTAATTCCCCATCTTCACAATTGTGAATGTTTCTGTGATAAGAGTTTGAGTGCATGTATCTTTTTGATAAAATGACTTTGTTTACTTTAGCTAGCTTCTCAGTACTGATATTACTGGACCCAATGGTAAATCTACATTTATTTCTTTGAAAATTCTCCATACTGTTTTCCATAGTGGTTGTACTAATTTGCAGTTTCACAAACACTGTATAAGTGTTCCTTTCTCTCTGTATCCATGCCAATATGTATTACTTTTATGACTTTTTAATAATGGTCACATTGACAGGTGTAAACTGACATCTTATTATGGTTACAATTAGCTTTCCCTTGATCATTAGTGATTTTTAACATTTATTCATATGTATTTTGGCCATCTGTCTGTCTTCTTTTGCTGACTTGGTCTTCTGTTCATAGCTTTGCCCACTTTTTATATTATTGCTACAGTACAGATGGATGCCGGAGTAGACAGTGCTGCTGATTGGAGAGAATATCACTTGGTAAGGTCTCAATACTCTTATGAGATGTGTTAGTTCTACGGAAGAAATATACACAAAATTCACTAGATGTTCATTGAGGAAAGAAGGATTGTGTTTAAAACAGTGGAAACAGCAGGAAGAATAGAAGAATGAGACTCTGAAAGAATGGCATGGTAAACAAAGTCAAACTCTCATGAATATGGATGTGGTGTTAAACTTATTAATAAGTGTCAACTTTGATGAATGTTATGTCTTTCCTAGACCAATTATATTTAGAAATGTACTAATTCTATTTCTCTAAGAAGCACTAAGAAAATGCCCAAACCACAGTATGGATTTTACATGTGTTGCAGTCAGCAAGATACACGGAGTATTTGTTAGACTGCATTTCTCAACCATGGTATTTTCGCCCCTGGAACCTAAAAACATTTTTTGTGGGATTTTCCTGTGCATTATGCAATATTTAGCAGCATAGGGGCCTCTACCCACTGTCAATCAGTAACCCTGAACCAAGTCTTAAAACCAATCTGTCTGTGACACTGACCATTGACACATGGGAGGAGGAAGTCTGAGGAGGAAAACCATTTCTCCCTGGAAAACTCTGTAGTAGATGAACGTTTGAAACCATTACTGTCTAGATAAGCTTTATAGGTAGCCAAAACTCTCAATAAGAAGTTCAAATACACATGGTGCTCATTATACGTTAGAAGTATACTGATCCAGACAATTTCCTATAGGAGAATACATCTTCCTGGATAACACACTATGATGGTGGCTGTTAGTTTTGAATTCTACCTTCTTAACACCTCCTTCTATATTTTAAGGTTCTCAAGAGTCTCTGGAGTACAGTTTCTTGAGATGCCACATCTGGGCTTGACATCCTGAGGAATGGAACATTTCAACATTCGTCCCTCAGACTGAACTGTCATTGTTATAGTCTTCCACAGGCTCCATTATTTACCACTTTATAATGTAATCTATTTTTCTTTTTCATGGAGGACTGGGACACGTACTTAAAACATCTAAGAGATCATTAACATTATGATTGCAAGGGAAACAATTTTGGGGTTTGTCCTTATCTCTCAGGTTTGTGTTGGTTTCATCGGGAACTCATTGCTCTTTGTGTTCTATGTGTACATATATTTCATTCACTCTCACTTGAGGAAGCCGATAGATTTGATTTTCATGCATCTGACATTAGTCAATATTTTGAGCATCCTGTTCTCATTGACACCACACATTATGGTGTACTTTGGAGTAGGAAATGCTATCATTGGTGTCAGCTGTAAAGCATTTTTGTATATAAACAGACTGACCCGAGCTCTTTCCATCTGCACCACCTCCCTCCTGAGTACGTTTCAAGCCATCACTATCAGCCCCAGAAATGCTAAGTGGGCATGGCTTAAGTCTAGACTATCTAGGTGTGTTTTTCCCTCTTTCCTTTTCTTCTGGATCCTCAACATGCTGATCTATATCCACCTCATTGACGCTGAAGTATCCAGAACCAATGTCAGTATGGTTGGTGGTGGGTATTTTCAAGCATATTGTCGAAATCAGGTTAGAAACAATCCTTCACACTCATTTGTGAGTGTCTTACTGATAAAAGATCTCTTACTCGTGTTCCTCATGATCTGCACCAGCCTCTACATGGTTGATGTCTTGCGCAGACACCACAGGAGAGCCCAGCATCTCCACAGCCCCAGCCTGTCTGCCCAGCTGTCTCCTGAAAACAAAGCCACCCACAGTATCCTAGTGGTGGTAAGTATATTTGTGTTATTTTATAGTTTGAACAATGTCATGACTCTTTACATATTTTATGCACCTCGGAAAAATGCAAAACTCTATCCAATTACTGTGCTGTTTTCATCATGCTACCCAACACTCTGCCCTTTTCTGCTAATGAAGAATAGTAAAATTATTTCCCACATTTATTCTTCCTTTCTACGATGAAAATAACCTTTCTCAAAGACCACACAATGGCCAATCTAACACCCCACACTTTGTTGTGCATTATATAAAATATAAAAGATTTAATGCTATGTTTATTATAATATTCATATATTATATTTAATATTATGGCTTATTATATTTATTATTATATATTAATATACTGCATATTAACAATGAAGAGTCCTCATTATGACTTACATAAAGGGACAAAAATCATGTGGCTCTTGAACACTTGAAATGGGGTAGGTTGAATTAAGATTAATGGTAAATATAAAACACAGATTTTGGTATCAGAGTAATATTTGCTTCATAAAAGGTGTCGGGGAGGTTTCCGTTCTTCTCGATGTTGTGGAATAGTTTCTGCAAGATAGGTACTAATTCTTCTTTGTAAGTGTGGTAAAATTTGGGTGTGAAGCCATCTGGACCGGGACTTTTCTTTTTAGGAAGATTTTTAATTGCTGTTTCTATTTCAGCTGTTGAGATTGGTCTGTTCAGGGAATCTATTTCTTCCTGGTTGAGCCTAGGGAGGCTGTGTGTTTCTAGAAATTTGTCCATTTCCTCCACATTTTCCAATTTGTGTGAATAAAGATTTTTTTAGTACTCATAAATTATATCTTGTATCTCTTTGGGATCAGTTGTGATATCTCCTTTTTTGTTCCTGATGGAGCTTATTGCTGGGCATCTACCCAAAAGATCCAATGACATTCTACAAAAAAGACACCTGCACTCTAATGTTTATAGCAGCACAATTCATAATTGTAAGGCTGTGGAAACAGCCCAAGTGCCCATCAATCCAAGAATGGATTAATAAAATGTGGTATATGTATACCATGGAGTACTGTTCAGCTCTAAGAAACAACGGTGATATAGCACATCTTATATTTTCCTGATTAGAGCTGGAACCCATACTACTAAGTGAAGTATCCCAAGAATGGAAAAACAAGCACCACATATATTCGCCAGCAAACTGGTATTAACTGAGCAGCACCTAAGTACATATGTAGTACATATGTACTACAGTAATAGGGTATTGGGCAGGGGGGAGGGGGCGGGGGGCGGGTATATACATACATAACGAGTGAGATGTGCACCATCTGGAGGATGGTCATGCTGGAAACTCAGACTTGTGGGGGGAGGGGGGAAAGAGCATTTATTGAAACCTTAAAATCTGTACCCCCATAATATGCTGAAATTTAAAAAAAAGAAAAAAAATAAAACACAGATTTTGAAGTCTTACTGTGTACAGAACTACATAAATATGTCAATATTTTTCATATATTACATGTTTAAACTGTACTTTCAGTAAATTAATACATTATATAATTAAAATTAATTTTCTCTGGTTGTTTTTGTGCTTTTTATATGTAGCTAGTGGATAATCAAAATGTTACGTGGCTCTTGCAATGTACTTCTCTTACATTGTGCTATTACAAGGAATTTCTTTTATTCATTCCACATATATATATTGCCCACCTTACATACTCCAAGGACTATTTTAGGGGTTGGACATATACCATTTACTTAAAAGGATGAAACATAATAATTAAGGAAGTTATACATCATGTTTGTTGTGTAGCAAAAATATATAGATATGATAGGAGCTATAAGGAATCGGGACAGTTAAGACAATGGGGAGTGCTGGAAGTTCTATTTTTTAATAAGAATAAAGTGCAAAAAAAAAAAAAAGAAAAAAAAAAAAGAATAAAGTGCAGTAGTGTGTCTCAGTGTCTACAGAAATCCATCCATTAAGACACCTCTACCCACCAGTGTTGTGCTGACACACTTGTTATATTTTTTTCCCTCTTCTACATAATGGCTTCGATTTGATCAATGCAACTTGAAATTTTTCTATGGGAGATATTTCTAATCCAAATCAGTTCTCAGCATTAAGTATGCCCTCCTTCAAATATATCAATGGATTACAAATTTTAAAGTGCAGCAAATACACAAACAGTTATATAACTCCTTGAATTTTTACAATAGACACCTCCAAGTAACCAGCAGCCAGATCACGAAAAGAACATCAGCAGCTGCCAGAATTTCCCTGTTCCCCTGTCCAGTCACTACTCCCTAAGCATATCTACTAACTGGAATGATAAAACCATCTACAGAAATCGTTTTCAGCATAAACTGTGCCTGAATAATTTTACAAAGTCTAGACTGAGCTGTATCTTAGACATCTCCAGTGTTATTATTTTATATGCAAGTTGTGTTCTGTGCCTAGGGTGTTCCTTGGCAGAATCCCTCCAACGACTAATGCCACCCCTGAACTTTAGTTCCCCTTATATTCCATATGGTCTGCCCACCTGGAATGATTACCAGAGGATTTGAATGTGAATTTAACCCAGCAGATTTCAAAATATATTGTGTTGCAAAGACAATGGAAATATCTTACCAAAATACAATGTATTCATTTATTCATGTCAAACATAAACATTTAAAAACTAAAAATATGGTAAAAATAGTAAGAATCACTTTACATATTTCCAAGACCTGACACAGGCAGAGTTCACATGTTGGCATTTGCTATATGTGTTGTTAGGAGCCTTCTGATCAGAAGGAGCTTCTTATTTTTTAATTTACTTTCGAATAAGTACATGCTTGATTCTTGTTTCCTGGGAGGGGCCCTCTCTTGTGTTGGGGAATGAGCTGGTTGGTCTGTGGAATGTCCAGTTCCCTGATTCATTTGATTCTCCCAGGAGAGCAACCTGTGTGGGGCTAGACCACAAAGCTCCCCCACAGATACCTCAATGATCAGCAGGTCCAGCCCTGACAGGGATGAAGGAGACAGCTCCTGGTGACCTGCTCTGAGGACTTCATGGGGGTTTGGGGGTCACCAACTCCACCACTTAGGCTGGCATTCCTGCTGTCTCCTTCTCCATCATGCCCCTGTCCAGGGTTCCTGACTCTCAGTTTGGTCAGACACTGAAACCTCTCTCCAGGACACAATGTCATTGAGACCCATTAATACGCCTGTCCCGCTGCTCTCTGACTACATGATTTGGGAGCACGCCCTCTTTCCTTAGGACTAAACAGACAGACAGCTGTGCAGTTCCACTGTTCTCTTTTGCAGGGAACTCTGCTGCTTCATGTAGAGAGGTAGAGAGGACAGACTTTCAGCATCTGCAGCTAGGTACCAGCCTATAATGCTGATGATTTTGGTCAGCCTGACCTTAGATCTCTGGGGAAGCTTTCAGGTCCATCAGTGGTGGACAAGGGCACGAAATCCCCAGCCCCTGGCCATGGAATGGAATGCCTGGGACCTGTGGGGACCAGACATGCCAGACAAGCCAGAACTAGCCTTGGGAACTATCCTGGAGCTACCCCCAGGTTATGATAAGGAGGGGTGGACTACTCCCCTGGTCACCAGCAGATTTTGATTTTAATTTCTCTCCATGGGAGAGACATGCAATAGCTGCATCTAGTCTGCTGTCTCCAACCCAAATTCACCCTTTCCTTTCTTGAGTGCACTTGAAACAATATCTCCAGTAAACACAGATGATTTCAGGCCACAGGAAATAAATAGAAATAAGCAAATTTTCAATAACTGAAATATGGATGAAAGTTTTTGTTATATTCATAAATGGAAGACAATAACAGAGAGAAATAAATTAACTTCAATTCAACGTTAATCTCCTACAATTATAAAAAATGTTTTTGAATTTAAAAATCGGTATTTGATGAGAAATTATGGAATATAATGCCATACATACAAAGTGAAATCCATAAAAACTTAAATATGACATACTTTGTAAAAATAAAAACTTACATAGGCATTAAATATAAAGCAAAGAATAATATATACAACATTCAGGAATGTTTAACCCTGAGGGAAAGGCAGGGATGTATTAACATTAGAGGTCCATACTTTTACTTCTTCAGATCTATTGACAATATTCTTTTATTTACCTGTATTGTATATGTATATATGTTCTTTCTTTTTTACTTTGTTTAGATAGTGTCATACATTGTCAAGAAAATACTCAGAAGTAAAATTTTTGCAACAATTTCAGTGTGTATATTGTGGCAACCAATTTTGACAAGAGAAAAGTGCTCCAAAATAAATCACATTTGTTATTTAATGCAATTCTGAGTGATACCAGTGATGAGTTAGGTACAATAAAACTCAGTGTCTAGCAGGTAAGCATGTGAAAAATTGTTTAACATCACTAGTCATCAGAGAAATACAAATTAAGACCACAGTGAGATATTATTTCACATCAGTCAGAATGGCTATAAGTAAAAAGATTAAAAAAACAAAAGATTGTGGAAAATGGCAGAGTAGAGTTAACTCTCCGGACTTCTGCTCCCAGAGAAGGAGGAATAGATCGTGGTCTCCTGCACGCGAGTGGATCTCCCCACTACAAGGACAGCGTTGAGAATCCGCAGAGGTACAGCGCGGGACCCTCCTAAAAGGATACAAGGTGACAAGGAAATAAGAGCGCGTTCTCTGGAGAGTGCAGAGCAAACAATAGGGCGTGTGGGAGGGTGCCGGCCTGCCGGGCCAGGTCATGAAGTGGGATCAGACCCACAGGAGAACTCCTTGCTTCCCCATTGACCTCCACACCCACCCAGCCAGAGACCTGTCTGAAACTGGTGCGAAATCGCAGCAGGAGAAGAGGGTGCTGGAGGGTGCGGTTGATGGTGAGTGGCAGCTGCGTGGTCTGAGCCCCGTGCTGGAACGGCTCCAAGACAGAGAGAAACTGATCGGAGTGGAACCCGGGAGACGGTTAGAGATCTCACCTCAGGTAACCTGCGAGACTAAGAGGGGGCTCTAAGCTGGAACACCCCGGGCGAATAAAACCTCACAGGGTGGGTCAGTAAAAGGGAGGGCTCTGACTAAACAGGAGGGCGGGCAGGCGGCGGCATGGAGGAACCTGCCGGGTGTCCTATTGAACCAGGCCCCCAACCCGGCACCTTCTGCATCCTATTCAGTCGCCCCCAGTACTGGTGCCCTACGAGTGGGCTAGCGATCGCCATTGAGGGGGTCCACAGCCCAGCCGGCAGCGGCAAAGCCCCCCACCCCCGCCCAGACTGGAGTCTCTCCTGGCAAATCCCACCCCTACACAATCTGCTATCAGCTCGTCAAGCCTGGCTCCATCAAGGTTCTACTGAGAAGCCTAGCAGCCAAGGGGAATCACAGCCACTGGGGCGCTGCAGTGCAGGGCAAACTGGGGAGATACCGCCCCCCCTCAGCCCGCAGCTCTCTTGCCCAAAGTGGTAGGTTCCACCCCTGGAGGCGGGGCGAGATAAGAAGACCCACTTTCCCCAAAAGCTACCCCTGTCAGGGGAACCTTCCAAGTGTGGTGGAAGAGCTCCCCACAGTGCTTGATCAAGAAACCACAAAAAGTCGTCGACTGAGCTCTAGCAATTGACCCAGGATGGGAAGAACCCAACCCAACTCTAAAAATCAAGCCAAAAATACTCCCCCCAGGAAATACACCAGCTCTCAAAAAATGAAGCCTGAACAAACCCAAAACACTAGAATGACAGAAGAAGAATTCCAAAATTGGATTGTTAAAAAGCTCAATCAAATGCAAGAAAAAAAGGATAATCAACACAAAGAAACCACAAAGTAGATACAAGAATTGGAAGAAAGATTCACTAAGGAGATCGACATCTTGAAGAAGAATCAATCAGACATCCCCGATATGAAGAATTTACTCAGGGAAATTCAAAACACAGTGGAAAGCCTCAAAAATAGGGTAGACCAAACAGAAGAAAGAATCTCAGAACTGGAAGACAACTCATTCAAATAAAATAAGTTAATCACAGAGTTAGAGCAGAAAAATAAGAGACAGGAGCAAAGCTTACAAGAATTGTGGGATTATGCGAAGAAAAATAACCTGCAGGTCCACTGGATTCCTGAGAGGGAGGAAGAAAAAACCCAAGGGTTGGATACGCTTTTTGAAGAAATAATTGAGGAAAACGTCCCAGGTCTAACCAATAACCTAGAATTAGAAATACAAGAGGCCAAAAGGACTCCTGGGAGATACAATGCAAACAGGAAAACACCACGCCATGTAGTGATCAGACTGACTAAAATATCAACAAAAGAGACCCTCCTACGATCTGTTAGTCGAAAGAAGCAAGTT
This sequence comes from Mirza zaza, assembly GCA_008750895.1. Lineage (NCBI taxonomy): Eukaryota > Metazoa > Chordata > Mammalia > Primates > Cheirogaleidae > Mirza > Mirza zaza. The sequence goes on from VSMD01106283.1 coordinate 14,142, forward strand.
ACATACAAAGGAAAACCGATCTGAATAACTCCAGATTTCTCAACTGAAACAATACAAGCAAGGAGGGAATGGGGACCCACTTTCACTCTTTAAAAACAAAATAACGCCCAGCCTAGAATCTTGTACCCTGCAAAATTAAGCTTCATATATGAAGGAGAAATTAAGACATTCTCAGATAAGCAAAGTCTCAGAGAATTCACCAAGACAAGACCAGCCCTACAAGAAGTACTCAAATCAGTGTCATGCACGGAACACCATAATAAAAACTCACAAATACAAAAACAACCAAAACCCAAAGACTAAAGGCCAGATACTACAATGGCTCAAGTGAGAAATCAAAGCAACAACATCCAACCCAACAGAATGAACAGTAATCTATCTCACCTATCAGTTCTCTCAATAAATGTGAATGGCTTAAACTCTCCACTCAAGAGACATGAGCTGGCTGAATGGATAAGAAAATACAGGACAAGTATATGCTGTCTTCAGGAAACACATCTAACCTGCAAGGATGCATACAGACTAAAAGTAAAAGAGTGGAGATCAGTATTCCAAGCAAGTGGAAGCCAAAAGAAGGCTGGCATGGCAGTTCTAATTTCAGACGATCTAGTTTTTAAACCAACAAAAGTAGTGAAAGACAAAGATGGTCATTATATAATGGTGAAGGGCACAGTTCAACTAGAAGAGATAACAATTTTAAATATATATGCACCCAACTTAGGTGTACCCAGATTCATAAAGCAAACCTTACTGGATCTAAGCAAATGGATTAATAGCAACTCCATAATCACCGGAGATTTCAACACCCCACTGACGGCACAAGACAGATCCTCCAAACAGAAAATTAATAAAGAAATAATGGACTTAAACAAAACTCTAGAACAATTGGGTCTGACTGACATTTACAGGACATTCTACCCAAAATCCGCTGAATATACATTCTTCTCATCAGCTCATGGGACATTCTCTAAGATTGACCATATCCTAGGACACAAAGTAAACCTCAAGAAATTTAAAAAGATAGAAATCATACCATGTATCTTCTCACATCACAGCGGAATAAAAGTAGAATTCAACCCTAACAGAAACTCACATTTCTACACAAAAATGTGGAAATTAAACAACCTCCTACTAAATGATTACTTCATAAATGAAGAAATCAAGATGGAAATAAAAAAATTCTATGAACAAAATGACAATGGAGAGACAAGTTATCAAATCCTCTGGGACACAGCTAAAGCAGTTCAGAGAGGAAAGTTTATTTCCATAAATGCCTATAACCAAAAGTCAAAAAGATCACAAATAGACAATCTAATGAAACGACTCAAATAACTGGAAAAAGAAGAACAGACCAACCCCAAACCCAGCAGAAGAAGTGAAATCAACAAGATCAAATCAGAACTAAACGAAATTGAAAACAGGGAACCTATTCAGGAGATTAATAAAACAAAAAGTTGGTTCTTCGAAAAAATAAACAAAATTGACACGCCATTGGCTAGGTTAACGAAAAGCAAAAAAGAGAAATTTCTAATAAGCTCCATCAGGAACAAAAAAGGTGATATCACAACTGATCCCAAGGAAATACAAGATATGATTTATGAATACTACAAAAATCTTTATGCACACAAACTGGAAAATGTGGAGGAAATGGACAAATTTCTAGAAACACACAGCCTCCCTAGACTCAACCAGGAAGAAATAGATTTCCTGAACAGACCAATCTCAAGAGCTGAAAGAGAAACAGCAATTAAAAATCTCCCTAAGGGGGGCGCGCGCCGGCCTCTGACTGGAGGCCGCGGCGGCGGAGGCGCGAGCTGCCCGATAATGGCGGCCTGCAGAGCCCGTGAGAGGGAGAAGAGGCGGCGGCTACCCTGAGAAACCTCGACCTTGAAGATGGTATGTGTTGTTGAATGGGATATAGAAATGACTTGAACATAGCATTGGTCAACAAGAAGAGGAATGAAAGTGTCAGATGCTAGGCTTTCTTTAAATGCAGGTGTTTTGTAGTTAGGAGTAGATAAGGGTCTGCCAAGAATTGAGACATTTGCTTTAAAACAGGTTTTATTTAAACCTGTGATGCACATACCTAAAAATAATGTAAGCCACCTGTTATGCATTGGTATTTGCCAGTCTGCATAGGAAAAGGGCAAGATAAGAGCTAGGGAAGTGCTTGAGACTAGAGTCTAATAAGTTCACTTCTTTGAAATCAATGTTTTTGGAACTGAAGATAGAAGAAAAGGAAAAACTTCACAACGAATAGCAACACCCATAG
>VSMD01106285.1:0-25079 GCA_008750895.1 Mirza zaza
CACAGAGGCCGGGCGCGGTGGCTCAAGCCTGTAATCCTAGCTCTCTGGGAGGCTGAGGTGGGCGGATTGTTTGAGCTCAGGAGTTCGAGACCAGCCTGAGCAAGAGCGAGACCCCATCTATACTATAAATAGAAAGAAATTAATTGGCCAACTAATATATATAGAAAAAATTAGCCGGGCATGGTGGCGCATGCCTGTAGTCCCAGCTACTTGGGAGGCTGAGGCAGCAGGATTGCTTGAGCCCAGGAGTTTGAGGTTGCTGTGAGCTAGGCTGACGCCATGGCACTCACTCTAGCCTGGGCAACAAAGTGAGACTCTGTCTCAAAAAAAAAAAAAAAAAAAAAAAAAACCCAGGCACAGAAAGCGCCCCAGAGGACGGAGCCTGGAGCCCGCAGCTGGAAGGAGCCCGAGCAACAGATGAACGCCTTGTTGGAGACGAAGTTCACAAGAAGCATCAGCTATGCCTCAGATGTGGTGAAAAGTACCCTGGCTCTAAAATAGCATTCCCAGCAGCCACAGCTGCCACGGGAACACGGCAGCTGCAAAGGGAGATTTAACCCGCTCCCCAGGAGTATTTCAGCTTTCTGACCCTCCCGGGGTGCCGTGGATTCCTGCACCAGCCTCAGCCCACCTGTCCCCAACCTGCACACAGGGAAGGGCCAAGGGCCCGTGCCCAGGACTGTTGGCACAGTGACAGCTCTTGGCTTTGCCACAGCGGCCCTGGCTTCCCTCACCGGACTCAGCGGCAGAGAGAGCTTAATTCCTGGGCGGGAAGGGGAAGGTTTGGTTACGAGTTTCATGGTCTTGGAGGGTCAGAACCATCTCAGGAGACCCTGCAGAGGACACACTGTGCTACACACGCCCCACGCGCAGGAGCCCTACCTGGCAGGCAGCAGGCGACAAGAGATGGTGACTGATGACGTGAAGCTGTGGGTGGTGCCTCCAGGAGTTCTCAGCCCCAGGAGCACCCAGAGAACCTGCTGGCTGGGGCTTCAAAACCAAGCCCCAGGGTTGCCCCAAACACCTGCTGCCACACTGCTTGACCTCTGACCTTCTGCTCTCCCCAGAGGGGAGACCTTCTGACCTCTGACCTTCTGCTTTCCCCTTGGCAAAGTTGGTGAGGACATCAGCACCTTCTGTGGCATAGAGCCTTGTCGTCACAAACCCTGGAGCCCCACTGACTCAGGCGGAGGCAAGGACAGCCCTCTGGTCCCCTGCAGGCCTGTGACAGTCCCCACATAGTACCGGCCACACTGTCCTGTCTCATCTTCCCACAATGCCACCCCTCGAGGACAAGGACTAAGTGGTTCATCTTCATCCCTGCATCCACAATGCATAGCATACCACAGGCACATAATAATGGCTCACCTTCACACAGCACTCACTATGTGCCTGGAGCTATTCTCAGCACTTTGCACATATTAACTCATGCAATCCTTTAAAAAGCGCAACAGGGTAGCTACTATTATTAGCCCATGTCATGAGTAGGGAAACTGAGGCACAGAAAGGTGACTTAACTTTTTTGAGGTCACTCTCTAGTAAGTGTCAGAAGCAGGGAGTAAACTTGGCTGGCTGACTAAAAAGTCCATCCTTTGACCGGATGCTCTACCATCCCCCCAAAAAGGATTTTGACTAAGGTAACGGGCCAGATCCAGCACAATGCCACGCGTGGTAGGTGGAGTAATGGCCATGTCCTAATCCCTGGAACCTGTATGTTACCTTCCGTGGCAGAAGGGACTTTGCTGATGCAACCAAGTTTAGGATCTTGTGAGACGGTGATCATCCTGGTTTATCTGTGTGGGCCAATGTCATCACAGGGGTCTTTATGACAGGGGAACAGTGGGGTCAGGGTCAGAGAGAAGAGATGTGAGGATGGAGGCAGAGTTCAGAGGGAGGCTCAGCCGTGGGCCGAGGACACAGGCAGCCTCTAGAAGCTGGAAGAGGCGAGGAAACACATTCTGCCCAGAAGGAGCACAGCCCTGCCTGCCGACTCCTGTTACATTTCTGACCTCCACAGCTATAAGATAATACACGTGTGTTGTTCTAAGCCAGCTGTCCCCAACCTTTTTGGCACCAGGGACTGGTTTCATGGAAGACAAGTTTTCCATGGACCGAGGCAGCGGTCAGGGGGGATGGTTTTGGAATGATGCAAGCGCATCACATTTATTGTGCAGTCAAACCTCTCTGCTAACGACAATCTGTATTTGTAGCCGCTTCCCAGAGCTAGCATCACCGCCTCAGCTCCGCCTCCGATCGTCAGGCATTGGATTCTCTTAAGGAGCCACAAGCTAGACCCCTCATATGTACAGTTTGCGGTGGGGTTCATGCTCCCGTAAGAATCTGATGCCGCCGCTGATCTGACGGGACGGGGGGCTTATGCGGTGATGCGAGCGACGGGGAGCAGCCAGCTTCCTAATGGTTCTAAACCACCAAATTTGTGATAATTTGTTACAGCAGCAAGAGAAAACTAACACAAAATGTAACCAGAATGAATGAAAGAAACTATCTTTGGGTTGGACTGAATCAACAGGATAAAACGGTGGCCAGAAAAATGTGGGGTCTTGGGCTAGGTTAATACAAGTGATGCTAGTAGGGGCAGTGTTGACACTCCCCAGCCCTGGCCCAGGCGGCACCAGGAATTCCGCAGTGGACGCTGGTCCCAGAGACCCACATCAGGGGCCCAGACTGTGGTGAGCTCCACGCGTCAACGCCCGACATCCATTTGGCACTCGAACGTGGGCAAAATACAACTTGTGCAATTCTCCAAAACACCTGCTCTGTCCCTTGCTCGTTTTTTTTCCTCATCCAAAAAACACCACCACCATTCAACCAGATGCTGAGCTCCCAAATGGGAACAGGACCCCCGATCCCCTCTTGCCCTCTGCACTCCCATCCACCCGGCCCTCGGTCCCGCTGATCCCAGCTTCAAAGCATATCCCCCCTCCACTCACCCCTCCCAGGGACCACTGCAATGGCCTGGGCTGCTGCCCCCATCCCCCACCCCCACAGCAGACAGACGGAAATTTTAAGGTATCCTGTGACGTCACTTACCTTGTCAAAAACCTCACCACAATCCACAAAGGTCTAGCCCATCCACCTACTTCCCTACAGCCTCTCCCCCCCCCCCCCCCCCCCCCCCCCCCCCCCCCCCCCCCCCCCCCCCCCCCCCCCCACCCACCTACCCACCCACTCCACTCCACTCCACTCCGGCCACACTGGTCTTCTTCCTGTTCCTCCAGCTTGTAAAGGAAATAAAAATCTCTGGAAATAAAAATCTCCCCAACTCTTTATGTAAAAGGGAAGATAAAGGCTTACCCAGCCCCACAGACGTTTGAGGAGATTCCTTGCTGGCTTCCCATAAACAAGGGCGTGCAGAGGGTAGCTGAGGCTACAGGCTAAGTCTAGCTCCTAAAATTAAAGTCTGTTGGATTCTACGCTGATAATGAACTGTTGTTTTGGGTTGTCAAGCCCCTGCTGTGTGTGCATCACCACCTCCAGGAGGCTGTCCAGTTTCCCCAGGTAAGGTGGCCTTGCCTGTCCTGCCTCTCACACCACAATTAGCACCAGTCTGGTGGCCCCTGCAGAGTGTCACGGATGTCCCTGCAGCCTCCAGAGCACTTCCTGACACACAGTAGGCGCCTGATAAATGCTTGTGGAATGAATGAATTGGTAAGAGCAGGCTCTGAGCCCGTGCCACATAAGGAATAAATGTTGCAGGACCGGGGTGTGACTGGCCGTGAGTCTTTGGGGACCCAGAGTCAGGGTCTTCACATGGATGACAGGCATGTCTGGGGAAGAGGGAGACAACTCATATCCAGAACCGGATTTCAGCACATCATAAAGACCTAAACATCAGAGCTAACCCAGGACTCATGGGTTGCCTAAGGAAGGAGTGAGCACCCTGTCACTGGAGGCATACAAGCAAAGGCTGAATGATTACCTGAGACAGCCTGGAATGAAAGTCCCTGGAGCCATTCCTGGCCCAGGGAAGCTGCTCATTTAACATTTGCTGAATGAATGAGTGAATGAATGCTTGGATGAATGTCACAGAAGGACTTGGCCACTGGGTGAGTAACTGGACTGAGCGGTATACAAAAAGTCCCTCCTCACCAGCAAGGCCACTGAGAAAGCCCAGTGGTTTTCAACTGTAGATTCCGCAATGAGGTCTCCTACCCCAACATCCCCTTGGTGGGAACTGGCGTGGTCCACAGCTGCCTTTTCTTTCTTTCTTTTTTTTTTTTTTGAGACAGAGTCTCACTTTATCGCCCAGGCTAGAGTGAGTGCCGTGGCGTCAGCCTAACTCACAGCAACCTCAAACTCCTGGGCTCCAGCAATCCTGCTGCCTCAGCCTCCCGAGTAGCTGGGACTACAGGCATGTGCCACCATGCCCGGCTAATTTTTTCTCTATATATTAGTTGGCCAATTAATGTCTTTCTATTTGTAGTAGAGATGGGGTCTCGCTCTTGCTCAGGCTGGGCTAGGCCAACTGTGCGGCAACCCCTACCCCAGCTCCCCGAGCCCAGACACAGACATCCCTCGGCCCCATTTTTATTCTGCTGAGCGTCCCGAGGTGAAGGGGCGAGGAGGGTGCGTATGAACTAAGGATGAATCACAATCTGCTCGAGAAACAAGTCTAGGGCAGGTATGAGTGGGAGCAGGAGCACAAGCTTACAGTAAACGCCCCTCCTTCCGGCACTGACTGCTCTCGGGCTGAGTAACGTGGCCCCCCCACCCCAGGGCGCCTGTGCTGCCCCAGGAAGGGGAGGCCTCCATTAGGACAAGCCAGCCCCTCCCTCAGCACCTTCACGGCAGGCTCCCCTCATCCTGGAGCGAAAGGTGGAATTCTGCCTCCCCGCAGAATTTTGAGTGGCCCAGGCGAAGTGGCCTTTGCAAAACAAAACCAGAAATTCTCTCCTGCCCTCTGGCCAGTACCTGAAATCCCACCAGCAGCCGGACTCAGGTAACTAGCTAAGCTTTTAAAGCGGAAACCCCAAGGGGGAAGAGTGCCACGTGGCGTTTACCTGTCGCCCCAGCTAAGATTCGAGCCTGAGAACCTTTCCCAGTCCGCCTGAGCACTAAGGCGGAGGAGCGGCAGCTACATCTGGCTGGAACTGGGGGTGCGGGTGTGGGAGGGAGGCCTGGTGCAGCCTTAGTACTGGCCAAGAACATGGTGTGGGGGGAATTCTAAGTGCAGGGTTCACAGAGAGGCTTGGGCCTCCCCCACCCCCACCGCACCACACCCCAGGTGCCCAGATGACGAGGATGGAAATGTGGGAAATGTGCGGAGTCATCCTGGGTCATGTTACAAAAACTGCTCTTGAGGAAGACAGAGACCCCAGGCCTGGAGGCTAAATCTTTCTCAGATGACCGCCGGCAGGATAGCATTCTTGTCTCAGTGGGAAAAATCAATGGAGATGAAAACAGGATTGAAAATTCAAGGAAATTCAAGGCTTGATTTGTTTTTTGTTTTGTTTTGTGAATAATGAGCTTCCTAAACCTCGACGAGGAAAACCGAGCTGGAAGGAAGGAGGCTTGAGAGGCCAAGGGAGGCCGAGCAGGGCAGGCGCCCCTCCCCCATGGACTCCCAGATTCCAGCCGAGAAGTGACCCAGCGCCTGAGCCCAGAGGGGCACTCGGCCTCCCAGATAAGGAAATGCAAATTAAGACAACCACCACTTCTGAACCTGCTAAAAACAAACCAATAAACAAATAGAAAGAACAAAGTAAGACAACAAGGATATAGCCCTTTTTCTCTGCTCATATTGATAAAACCTCTGATAAGATCAAACGTCGGTTAGGATGTGGGTAAATTGTCCAGCCACCCTACAAGGCAGTTTAGCGGTATCTTTAAAGAATGCACTGTCACCCTGTAACCTCAGTCTCTTCTCTAGGAAAGAACACATTTTCCCAAAGCATTCATACAGGGTTACATTGTGATAGCAATCAAATAGACAAATAAAAAATAATGGTGGAAACCTTAGCACCCATCCATCAGGAACATAAATAAGCAGGAGAACACCCATTCGGTAGAAAACCATACAGCATTTGAAAAGATAAGCAGTGTCTGTACATGTGATCACAGAAAGCTCTCCAAGGCATATTGGAGACATCGTAAAAGCCAGATGAAGAACCATTTATGTACTGTAGGGTATAGCATGTGGGAAACCTCACATATTTCTACAAAAACAATATAGTAGGCATGCGTTTATAAAGGTTTGCCAAGGAAACACCAAATCAGTGATTATGGCTACATCTTCCATGGAATCAAGATGAGGAAATGTCAAAAGACTTGGCTTCAGCGGGCTTGGTGGCTCACGCCTGTAATCCTAGCACTCTGGGAGGCTGAGGCGGGCGAATTGCTCAAGGTCAGGAGTTCGAAACCAGCCTGAGCAAGAGCGAGACCCTGTCTCTACTATAGATAGAAAGAAATTAATTGGCCAACTGATATTTATAGAAAAAATTAGCCAGGCATGGTGGCGCATGCCTATAGTCCCAGCTACTTGGGAGGCTGAGGCAGAAGGATTGCTTGAGCCCAGGAGTTTGAGGTTGCTGTGAGCTAGGCTGATGCCACAGCACTCACTCTAGCCTGGGCAACAAAGTGAGACTCTGTCTCAAAAAAAAAAGAAAAAAAAAAAAGACTTGGCTTCATATGTAGCATTTACAGTTTTTGCTTTGAAGATATTTTCATATATTCCTTGTGTAATTAAATATATAGTATTTTTATTTAAAAAAGAGGTTTTACTCTACAGAGAGGAAGCACATGAGCTTCAGTGACTAAACACCAGCAAAGCCCCTAAACCCCTCAAATATTCCTTCATTCCCTTTATCTCCCCCAAAACTTGACACCCCAAATTCTTACCTCCCCCAGGTGAAGGCTTGTAGGGCTAGGAGGGGGTCTCTCGACAGGGCCTTGCACCCCTCTGCGCTCTGCTGGGGGGTGTCTCATGCCCACCCTGGAGATGGGGGGTGGGCTTCTGCTTCTCCCTTTTCTCCATCATCCCTCTCCTGCCTGAAGCCCGCTGCACCCCTCTCCTCCTCTGCCTGGTTCAGATGAGTAGGACTCAAGAGCATGGACCCCCCTCTTTCTATAGGATTAAAGGGGGGATCACCCTTCTCCCTCTGCAGACAGCTGCTGCGCCCTCCTTTCCTCTGTGTCTACACGGCTCTACACAGAGGTCCACCACCAGGCTGTTAGGGTGGCCGAGAGCCTCTCCCTGCCCTGCAGCCCTGGGCTTGGCGCTGAAGCCCTAGCCACATCTCTCGCTGATCTGCGTTCTCCCCCCAGGGACTAGTCTGGTGCTGGCCGCTGGTAAGTGCTCAGTTTTCCTAAAGCCGTCCCCAGACTCAGTTCTGGGGCTTCCCATCACAGACCCCAACCCCGCTACTGACCTTTTTCCAGGGCAAATGCCCACCTCATGCTCCAGGGCGCTCAATCCACACGCCAGACATGGGTGGGGGCAGCTGATGTGCGGATCCAGCCCCCTTACCCCTGCTCCTCACCCACACCCAGCTCTCCCTCCCCGACGCTCCAGCCAGCGGCCAGCTTAGGGACGCGACGCTCCAGCCAGCGGCCAGCTTAGGGACGGGGCAGGCAGTGGGGCGAGAGCAAACAGCGGGGCAGAGCCCAGATAACCAACCTCCCCTGGCCAAGGGAGGACCGCCCTGGCCTGCTCACAGCCCCTGCGGGCCTCAGCGCGTCTGCTGGGGACCCCCACCGGCCCGCAGGCAGGCGCACAGACGGCACCTCTCTGCCTCTGGCGCACGGCAGCGCCGTGGCTTCAACGAGCGCTGAATGAACGAATCCGTCCCAGGGACCCGCGAGGGCGCGGAGGAGGCGCCCCAACCTCCCACCTGTGGATACTTGCCTATTCCGGTGCCCCTGCTTGTCATGCGCCCCCTCACACCAGCTGGGCGGGGGAAAGGTGAGGAGTGTCCCTGTTCTCGCCTGCGCCCCCGCGCCCTGTCGGGGCTCCCGTCACCCGCTTACCTGTGGGAAGGCTCGCAGCGCCCCCAGGAGCGCCAGCGCCAGCGCGGCGCCCAGGGCGCGCATCCCGGGCCGGGGCAGGGCTGGGCCGGGGGCCTGCGCCCACCTGGGCGGCCCGGGGAGCGCGCTGCGCCCACGTGCGGTGCCCGCGGCTCCGCGCCGCGCGGGTGGACCTCAGGCGCGGCACCCCGCGGCCGCCGCCACCTCGCCCGCACCGAGCGCACGCACACAAGGCGCAGTCACTTCAAAAGTGGCAGCTCCTGCTCCAGGCGTTCAGCCTTAACTCCTCCCTGACCACGGAACCGTTTCCAGGAACGCGGGTCCTAGCGGAGAAGAGCAGAAGGGGTGAAACACGTGCAGAGATGACTGAGGACAAGCCACACCAAGACACCTCCCTTTCTTTATTTGAATGGCCCGCCCCGGATTTGACGATGCGACCAGTGGTCCTGGCCCACTGGGGAGTTAGCTGGCCGCCCCAGCTCCACCTGGGAAGGGGAGGCAGCTCCCGGCCCTGCAGGGGGGCTCGCAGGACCTCCTGGGAGGCCGAGAGGGTCCCAACGCCCCCACCCCCACTCGCACCCAAAGAAAGGGTGAGATAGGAGCAGTTTCCTGCCCCTGACACTGGGATTAACCAGGACCTTTCCCACGCCCTGAGGATTCTTGGAAGGGACGGCTGGAGACAGGGGACTCCAGAAAAAGCAACAGTCAGCCGCCCATCCCCATCCATAAATATTTGCTGTAAAATGGATCAGGGGGGTGGATGATAAATTGATGGATGGATGTATGGAGGGATGGGTGGGTGGACGGACTGACTGTTGGAGGGACTGATGGACAGGAGAGAGCATTTGGTTGCACTGCCCCCTGACCCCTGACCTCCTTCTAATTAGGCTCTCCTTTGCAGGTGGATGGTTTCCCCTTCCAGTGCGTCCCCATCCCCCGGAGTCCCTCCTTGCTCCCTTCTTTCTACACTCCACACGTATGTATTGAGCACCCACCGGGAGGATCACAGGTCAAGCCTCTTCTGCCTGGTTTTTTGTTTGTTTTTTTTTCAGACATGGAGACCCAGGCTCAGAGACAGGCAGGCAGTCCTAGGTGCTCTAATTAAAGATGGGCCAGCTGTTCTCCCTGCACCCAGAATGGCCTAAGGACCCTCCAGCTTCCACGGTTGGGTCCATCCCGCAGGGTGCCTGACCCCTGACTGGTGGAGACCCCATTGGGTGGGAGTGGAAACCTCCCACCAGGACCTTCCCAACAAAGTCTCTACAACTGAGCATCCCACCCCCAGTCCTCCTTGAGCTGGCAGATTCCACTAGGGAAAAATGCTCCTATCCTGCCCCCTCCCAAGGGACCCACTCTCGGATTCTCCCCGGATGCACCAGGCCCCATGTCCTGGGCTGTTGGATCTTGGACTATGTCAAACAACAAAATAAGTGATTATGGAAGTGGCCTGCTGGTGACAGTCACAGAACCAGACAAGGACAGGAGGAATCCAGGACACCTGCTTCCCCGTCTGAAGCTTTCTGCTACAGAAGAGCTAGTGTTTTAAATAAATAAATGAACAATAGCCTCAAAAGAGAAAAATACAAATAAAGATCAGTTACAAGTTTTACAAGTTCAACCTTTCTAGTAATAGAAGAAATGCAAATTAAAGCAACATTTGCTACTCCTTTGGACTTACTAAGTCATCAGTTTGTTTTTTGTTTTTTGCTTTATAAAAACAATTTTGGTAAATCTAACCCCAAAGTTGTGGTGAAACTGGAATACTCATTAATACTCTTCTGGTAAATGTTACAAGCCTCTGAGGAAAAAATTGTTTACTGCTTGTGGGTAGCTCAATAATTTCACCCCAGTGAAGAAAAACTAAAGAAATAGTTCAATTGGAAAACTGGAAAAAGAAAAATGAAAGCTATAAACATAATAATGTTTCCTAAACCGTTATTTATAAATTTTGGAAATACCCTAAAAATGACAACAGGAAATGGTTAAGGAAATTGTGGTATATCCCTTAAATGGAATATTACACATCCATTAAAAATGATGATTCCAGAGATGGCACAGAAATCTGTCTCCCTCTCCTATCCTTCCCCTCCCAGGCTTACCAAGCCGCTGCTCTGCATGGAAGCTTCCAGAGTTACAGTGTCTTTGGGAAGAGGCTCTGCATCACCCAGAAAATTCTATTATTTATGTAATGGTCATGATGACAGCTTGAGTGCTTATTTTGTGCTAAGCGTTCTCAGGCATTGGCTCCTGGAATCCTCACAGAAAACTCATGAAGAAGATCCTACTTTTGTACCCATTGTGCAGGGGAGAAACTGAGGCACAGAACAGTGAATCCACTCAGCTAGGGTCCCCCAAATGCAATGGTGCTCAACACCGTTCACAGCCTGGCTGGGACCAACTTCTCCTGCGTATCTCTTCCCTTCATCCCTGACTGGGAGCACAGGCAGCCGGTGCCTGCTCGTCTTCCTAACCCACTCCAGCTCCACCTCCTCCTGCTGCCTTCCTGGCACTGGCCCCTCCCCCCAGCCATCTTCCCAGTCAAAAGATGGTTTCAGTCGGGTTTTTTTGTAGAACTGATCTCATTGTGTCATAACTGTAATGACAGGTTTGTGTATCCTTCTGCCCCAGGAAACTGTGGGCTCCTGGACGCCTGCCCCTGGGACGCCTAGGACAGTAGCTGGCACATGGCTACAAGTGAACGGATCGGGCAGCCAGAGGGCAGGGGACATGCTGTGGCCAGGGAGGAAAACAGCTGCCCCCAGGGGCCTCGTAACCAAAGGCGGTGGACAGAGCCCCGGTTTCAGGCGGTTCATGAACCCCCTAACGTATGTGAAAGTGCTTTGAAGTGTGGGAGGGGAAGTCCCTTATAGAAACAGCCGCGGGCCCTGTTGTGGGACCTCACAGCCACCAGGCCTGCACAGGGAGGAGGGCGCAGCGCTGGCTGCGAACTCGCCAGCTCCTCCTCCCAGGACAGGAGAGGAAGCCGGGTGGCAGGAAGCCCTCCAATGGGAACTGGGAATTCGCATCAAAAAGCGATGCCGAGCAAGACACAAGGTCCCCGACTCCATTCAGGAAATTCAGAGACTTCCCCAGCTGCTGGAACCCCAGCCCCAAATGGCCCCGAGACACCCTCAGCAGATACAGGGATTCTTCCTGGCACAGGCAGCAGCAGGGCGGGTGGGAGTCTGGAAACCAGAGCGGGCAGGCCTGGACCTTTCTTCTCTGAAGGTCCAGGTGCTTTTCTGAGTTCCTTTCTGGGGAGCCGTCATGGAAACAGGACTCTTAGGAGCCGGCCGGGTCACCCGTGGCCACAGCCAAGCCCCCATCAGCAGGACCCATGTCAGGCTGCCTCCAGCTCAAGCCCCAAAGCACGCATCCTCTCGGGGCCCAGGGCGCTACCTGCTTCCTGGTGACTCAGCTCAGGCCCCTGGGGACATGGCGAGAAGTGGCTGCTGAGGGCCGGCGCAGGGAGTTGGAGTTAGGAGCAAACATCAGGGGTTCCCAGCTGCCTGGGTGAACCCCAGCAATGCACACGCACAAGCAGGATACCCAGAGACCAAGCAGACCAAGCACCCACTGCCAAGCTGGTTGGAAACTCAGCGCAGGGACGCCAGCTCTCCAGGACTGGGACTGCTCTGCCCCTTCCCATGGGTGGGAGGGAAGGCTGTGAGGCCCTCAGGCTTGCTCTTGGAGACTCTCCACAGTGATAATAATGGTGTCATTCATTGAGCACCTGCTGTATACCAAGCCCTTGCCAGACATTTAATCCTGGCACCAAGATTTCAAGCCAGTGTTGTTACCCCCACTTTACAGATGAAGAAACTGAGGATCAGAGTAGTTAAGTAACTTGCCTGAAGTCACACAGCTTGAGAGTGGCAGACCTGGGATTTGGCTCCAACTTTGAAGCCTCAACTGCCTTCTCTTCCCTGCCTAGGCCTCTCTTACCCTTGCTTTCTCCAGGAGAAAGAGCACTGGTGCAGGAGTCCTGATCTGGCCCGGTGACTGTGGGAGGTCATTTCTCCTCTGTGGGTGTATTATTATCCATTGCCATGCACCTCAAAACTTAGTGGCTTAAAACAACAATAAACATTGTATCGCTCACGCCTGTAATCCTAGCACTTTGGGAGCCGAGGTGGGCGGATTGCTCGAGGTCAGGAGTTCGAAACCAGCCTGAGCAAGAGGGAGACCCCGTGTCTACTGTAAATAGAAAGAAATTAATTGGCCAACTAACATATATATAAAAAATTAGACGGGCATGGTGGCGCATGCCTGTAGTCCCAGCTACTCGGGAGGCTGAGGCAGGAGGATTGCTTGAGCCCAGGAGTCTGAGGTTGCTGTGAGCTAGGCTTGGCACTCACTCTAGCCTGGGCAACAGAGTGAGACTATGTCTCAAAAATAAATAAATAAATAAACATTGTATCACACCGTTCCTACAGGTCAGCAGTTCAGGAGGGACTTGCCAGGATGATTCTGGCTCTCGGTCCCTCATGAGATTGCAGTCAAGATGCTGGCCAGGGCTGCGGCCAGCTGCAGGCTTGACTGGGGCTGGAGGGGGATCTGCTTCCAAGAGGAGCCACTGCCATGGCTGTGGGCGGAGGCTTCAGTCCCACAGGCTGCCTGAGTGTCTCACAACATGGCAAGTGGTCTCCAGAGAGCAAGATGGAAGCCCCAATGTCTTTTATGACCTAGTTTCAGAAGTCACACGTTGTCATTTTCACAATATTCGACTGGTTACACAGGCAATGTGGAGGGGGTTGCACAAGCGTGTGAATACCAGGGGCAGGGATCAGCGCAGGTGCCAGTTTCCTCCTCTGCCAGATGTGCATTTTCTTTTTTTTTTGAGACAAGAGTCTCACTCTATTGCCTGGGCTAGAGTGCCCTGACGTCAGCCTAGCTCACAGCAACCTCAAACTCCTGGGCTCAAGCAATCCTGCTGCCTCAGCCTCCCAAGTAGCTTGGACTACAGGCATGCACCACCATGCCCGGCTAATTTTTCTATATATATTAGTTGGCCAATTAATTTCTTTCTATTTATAGTAGAGATGGGGTCTCGCTCTTGCTCAGGCTGGTTTCGAACTCCTGACCTTGAGAGATCCTCCTGCCTTGGCCGCCCAGAGTGCTAGGAGTACAGGCATGAGCCACCACGCCCGGCCTCAGATGTGCATTTTAACACGACCCGGCAGCCCTCCCAGGGTTGCAATGGGCTCCGAATAAAATGGACTTAGAAAGCTCTTGGAAATGAGCTGTCTACAGGATGCTTTCTGGGCAAGAAATGTAAAAGGCTCTGATCCTCTTGCCCCGCCACTAGCTGTGTCCCCAGGCCTCCCACCTCCCACCCTGGACCTCAGCTAAAGAGCTCACGGCCTGGGGTTCCCCTTTTCAGGGAACCTATTGCCATGACACTCACTGTCCAGTCCAAGGGTGACTCGTGCGGGAGTTTCGGGCACTGCAGTGGACCCACGGGAGAGAAGCTTGGGGGTCTGGGGTCTTTCCCGGGCCCTCAGGTGATATCAATTGAGTGACTACCTCCTACCTCAGCACAGGCCAGGCTGCTGGTCACATGGTCCCTGTGGGGACACTTCTCAGGACTCTGGCACCCAGCTGTGAGCTCAGTCTCGGCCCCAGCTAGCTAGGTGGAGATCTGGGGTGGAAAGACTAGCAGGAGACCCCAGGGCCTAGGTTGGAGCCCAGGCTGGCATTCAGCCACATGACTTCCCCTCTAGGCCTCAGTGCCTTCATCTGTAAAATGGGGCACTGGGAGTCAATGGTTTGCTTAAAAGTCTCTTTGTTGTGCTCCAGGGAGAGTAAGGATGGGACACCTGGGTCCCTGCAGGGCACTTCTAGCTCTGTCCTCTGGGCTGCCATAGACCTTGGAACCAGCCAGCCCGAGTCAAATCCTTCTTAGCTGTGTGAATTGGGCAAGTCACTCACCCTCTCTGAGCCTCCATTTTGTCATCCATAATATAGGAACAATAACATCTGCCACAAAGGGTTGCAGTGAGCATTAAACAGGTTGATGTGAACAGCGCCATGGGGGGCCACACTGTCTCAGACTGAGCCTAGGAGGGGGCATTCCTCCATCCCCCAACCCCTCCCTCAGTGACAGCCAGCCTCCCGGCTCAGGCACCTAATCCTCAGCCTTGCAGCTGTTAACCCCACGAGCTCCTGGGCCCAGGAGCTGGGTTTTCCCATGTCCAGCATTTCCTTCTACCTCCCAGAGAGACAGAGGAAGAAGCTAAGACCAGAGAGGGAAAGGGACTTGGCCAAGGCCCACAGCTCAGCAGGGATGACCGCGGGGCTGAGGCTCCTGGCCCAGGAGCCCCCACGTCCCCCAGACCTCCGTGCTCAGCAGGCCCGTTGTGAATGGGGGTGAGTCATTGAGACTCTCGGGAAACCAAGCCTAGTCCGGTATTAATCACGGAATACAGGCGCGAGTGTGAGAGGGAAACGGAACCGACTGAGGGCCGCAGAGGCTTGGTCGGGGTGCAGGTGAGGAGGGCACACCCACGGCGCCACCGCGCAGAGAGGTCCGGGATGAGAACTCCAAGGGCAGGCGGCTGCTCAGAGCAGTGGCTGGCCCAGGCCATTCATTTAGTAAGTTCTGGGTTCAAACCCAGGCCTGGGAGTCCAGCTTCTGCCCACTCCAGGGTGGCGGTTGCCCTGGCTATATCTGGCACCCCCAAATCCTGCTATCCCAAAAGCCAGGAGCAGCCACATTCTTTGGTTTCCCTGAAACCTGCTCTCTGCTCCCCAGAACTGTCTGTCATAGGGAACGTGCTCTCAGGAGATTGGCCTGGTGTTTCCTGTTATCCGCCCTCCTTCCCCCTCGGGGCCTGGGTCTCTGGCAATCAGGCTGCCGAGAACCAGGTCTGGAGCACTTGAGGGCACGGAAGGCACCCTGTCCCCACATCATGACTTGCAACTCAGGATGTTCAAGAAACCAGCTCCTGAAGGCTGAGACCACAAAGGCCCCAGGAAGGGTGGTTAAGGCTCCGTCAGGCCTCTCCTCGGCCTTGAAATCCGCCCTCAGCCTCAGATCAGTGAGGTCCCGGTGAAAATGTAAATCATTTCTGGAGAAACCACTCACTAAATCACTGCCAGGTGTCACCGCCCTGCACGGGCTGGTTTCTTGGAGGAGCCTTGGTGGAGAGCAGGCCCGGAAGGTTCTGGCGGTGAAGGACAGGGAGCCTGCTCCCTCACCTGCCCGAGGGTGCCAAGGAAGCACTTACATTCAGACCTGAGCTCATCACCTCGGCCAAGAAGGCCCCAGGTGGGGCACCAGCCACCCCTGTCCTTAGCTTCTGTCACATTCACCATTGGCCGCCTTTCTGCTCCTGGCGCCACCAAGCTTGTCCCTGCCACAGGGCCTTTGCACTTACTGGTCCATCTGCCTGAATCCATGTTCCCTCAGCTCTTCAAAACGCTGCCCCTCCAGAAAACTTTTGGGGTGACGGACAGTTTCACCATCTTGGTTGGAGTGATGGATGCGTACGTACATATGCCCAAACTTACAGAACTGTGTACTTTAAATAGACCAAGATCACTGTATGTTAATTATACTTCAGTAAGGCCATAAAAAAGCAGATTTTAAAATGCTGCACCTTCTCAACCCTTCAGGTCTTGGCTCAGATGAAACCTCCCCAGAGAAGCCTTCCCCGACCACCTGAGCTGATGGTGCCACTCGCTCTCTGCCATGTCACCCTGTGCATCCCCTTCAAGGGACGCACCACGATCTGGAATCGTTTGTTTGCCTGTAGCCCGACTTTCCCCACCAGGACGGGAGCCGTGGGAGCAGTGACTGCGTCTGTCTTGTCCACTGACGTGAGCAGGGCTTGGCTTCCTGGAGATGTTTTGGACGGGCCAGGGCTCTGGGAGGCATGGCGACATCTGACTCGCCTCCCCGGGCCCCCTCCAGGGGTGCCGCTTGAGGCTGAGGAGGGCAGGTGCTGCTCTGAGAGTGACGCCAGAGCAGAGCCACGCTGCCCTGCCATCCGAGCCTCCATCCACGCTGTCCTCGAAGGTGGAGGGTTGGCCGCACCCCCAGCCGGGAGGGACCCTGCTCCTGGCAGGAGCTGCCCATCGGCGTGTGCGACGTTCATACAGAAATCCCTCTGGGCTTTGCCTGGTCCGCCCCTCCGCACAGCCGGACCAGGGGCCCACCCGCAGCCGGGACCTTCTCTCCCTCCGAACAGGAGGCAGGAGGCCCTGGAGCCCCGTCTGGCCTGGGTCTCCCAGCATGAAATCCTGGAGATCTGGGCAGACCCCTGCTCAGGCCTCGGCTAGATCTGGAGACTCGTGGGGTCTGCCCTGGAGCCTGGGGCTGTGGTCTGGGCTGAGAAAAACCCGACCATTCTCCTCCGCCTCAGAGACTCATGATGATTTCATGAGTTTCTGGTTTGCAGCAGAAGCCGGCCCATCCCCCACCGGAGTTACACTGACTCAGAGGCCAAGGTCATGCAGCGAGTTAGTGCAGGGACAGCCGCAGACCCCGGGCTCCTGATCCCAACCCGGCCCCTCTGCCCCCACCTGCTATGCCATGTCTATCTGCTGCTTTGGACCGTCTGCCTTCTCCGGGCCTGTCGTCAGGGCGGCAAAGCCTTGACCCAGAGCTTCAGACTCGGGTCACGGAGGCAGGAGGCAGGCACCGTGGGGCTGCGGAGCTGGTGGAACGTCAGGGCCGGCCTGTTTAGATGCTGCATGCACACGGGCGCATGTGCACACATCTGTGCGTGCACACGCACCTCCCGGACTCTCGCCCGACATCCCAAACGCCCGGGTCCCGTATCTATCCACTACCTAAAAACAGCCCTTCGGTCTGTTCAATGAGAACTCACAGAAATAAATGCCTTGGCAAGGATAAGAAACAGGGTGTGTTGTCTGCCCCACACCCACCTCCTGGGGGCCTGTGTGTCCTGGGCTGACACTTGCATTTCAAGTGACTCCAGATAATGTCACCAAGGAAGCAGCCCACCTTGTGTTTCCTTGAGGCTGAGTCCAGCCACTCTTGCCCCACCCTCATGCTTGTTAGTGGTGACAGCAGCCACTGTCCTGGCTGAACTGACCTTGCACCTGGGGCGGGGGTGCACTCTTCTGAGCCAGGGCGAACTGAATCAAATAAGGAACCTGTTGGTAGCACCTACAGGTACACGCAGGTGCTGGCCCCTGAGGCCCCTTCCTGGTTGTGCTCCAGGGGCCAGAGCTGGGCCATCCCGGCAGCACGACCTTCGAGGGGAGCTTGGTGCCCAGCACGACCTGGACCTGTGCCAGGGCTGCCTCCTCTGGGACCTACTGCTGCTGCAGCATCTCACATGCCCGCGGTAGCAGGAACGTCTGGACAACAGGAACACATCCCTGCTTGTTTAAGGGGCAAATGCCATGGACTGGCATTCATTCAACAAACACTACAGGCACATGGGGACCAGGGCCCGGAGAGGTGCTGGGGGCACATGAGTGAACACGACAGTGAAAAGCCCCTGCCTGTGTAGGTTTCCATCCTAGAGAGGGGAAGGCAGACAATGGATGCCGATACTACGGTGAATGAAAGGGTGAGAGCGCTTTAGAGGGAAATAAAGGAAAGGAAGGGGTGGGCGGGGCCAAGGTGGAGGGGCACAAATTTCAATATTAAATAAAAGGGTTGGGAAAGGCCTCACTGAGAAAGTGGCTTTTGAGCAAAGACATGAAGGAGCGAGGGGCTAGGCAGACAGAGTGGGGAGCGCATTATGGCCGCCCGGGTGGGGCGGCAGTGAGCCAGGCCACGTGGCTGCCAGGGCTGGAGGAGGTGAGGTCACACGGGCCGGAGGAGGTGAGGTCACACGGGCCGTGTCTGGTGTGGCTGTTACTCCCAGAGACTTGGGAGGCGCTGGGGGTTCTGAGCTGGGCGAAGCAGGGCCTGACTTGGGTTGTCCTGGGGTCCCTCCAGCTGCCGCTTTGTGGAAAAGAGCTGGCCCAGGGGGCAGGGGGGAGGACGGAGTTGGGGGAGGGATAGAGGCACAGACCAGAGGAGCAGTGGGGGAGGGGACATTTGGGATGAACTTGGAGGTAGAACCAACAGGATTTGCTGCCCGACTGGCACTGGGAAGGGGTCTGGCTTGGGAAACTGGGAGGGCGGCGCCACCTTCCTTGGGGGTGAGCAGGGGAGTGCTGAGGGCCGGCAGGGGGTGGACGCGGTGGTCAGGGACAGCTTCCCGGAGGAGGTGGTGCCTAAGCTGAGACCTGAAGGAAGGAGCAGACCGGGGAGAAAGGGTGAGAAGAGGCTGCTGGGAAGACCTGGCCGAGGGCAGTTGAGGGGAACTTCCAGCGGGCCCAGGGGGCCGGGGCGCTAATGAGGGCGAGGGGAGCGAGCTCCAGCTGCGGCCAGAGGTGGCAGGGCCAGTCCGCGCCGCTTACTCAGCACAGAGAAGGGAGGCTCGCCCCGAGCAGCCCAATCAGACCGAGAAATGGAGACGGGCAATAAACAGCCGCGTGAGTCATCTCGAGCCGGGCTCTGAGCCCGCCTTGCCTCGCACCATCCCAGAAGGGGCCCCTGATTTCAGAATGACCAGGTCAGGCAGAACCCGGGCTGGGCCCCCGAGCCGCGAGTGCTCCCCGCAAGGCCCCAAGCGCAAGGCAGCACAACCTTGCAGCAGCTGCTCCCGTTGTCTTCCGAGGGACTCAGGTTAAAATAGCACTAAACCCTTTTCCATGTGGTCGATGCTTCGGGTTTTTTAAAAAGCCTTGAACTGATCAAATGTAACTGGAGGTATCCAGGTGTTGTTGGGGGGGAAAAAGCATTTGGTGAAGTCAGACAAAGCTGGGTTCAAATCCCACTTCTGTCACTGCCAGAGCTGGCCACGTGGAGCAAGCTGGTTAACCTCGCTGGGCCTCGGTTTTCTCATCCGTCAAATGGGGATAACATTTGGGCACCCACTTCACAGGGCAGTGCAGAGATGAAAAGAGATGCTAAATGCTACGCAGGGTCCCGAGCAGGCAGGAAGCTTTTGGATGCTCGTTGCCCAGCTCCTAAAAGACAGGGATCTGTTCTGAATAAGTGGCCATTTGGTCAGGGCCCGGCCACAGGACAAATGAGGCCCTCACTGTCCCTGCAGACCCCCAGGTCTCCCGGGCCTCAGATAGTGGAGCTCAGACCGAGTCCGGCTGCATTCGCTCCCAGCTCATGCGGCCCCCAGGCCTCTGGACTTGAGGACGCGACTCCCTGGGGGCAGGGGACTGTGCCTGACTTCCTCAGTGCTTTATCACCGGGGCTTGGCACAATAAATGTGTGTTGGGCTAATGAATACTGCCGTCCTGAGTTAATAACGACAAAGCCTAAGAAGTTCCTTTGACGTGCCACGCTTCCAGGGAGGCAGTTGCTAAGGAGACAATGAGCCCAAGTGGATTTGAGCGGTTTGTTACCGGCCACACAGCGGGTGGCAGGAGCTTTGCTTCCCACCAGTTGCCCTTGGCCTTGAAGTCCCTTCAGCTGGCTGTGGTGATGCTGAGCCAGCCCAGGTGAGTGCTGGGCACACACTTCAGGAGACCCCCAATCTCAGGGGCTGCTGGCAAACCCATTCAACCTCTGTCCTGAGAGGACATCATGTTTATTACCCTGGAATGGCAACCTCCTTAGGGGGGGAGAGGGAGACTTTACCACCCTGGAAGGTAAATAAGTCTGTTCGCTGACTCAGTGAGAGACACTATCTCTAGCTCCCAAGGCTGTTCGCAATGCAGGCAATGATAATGACCACCACGTGTTGAGCAGTTACGGCGTGCGTGCCAGTTACTGCAGTAGCAGCCCGTGTATTAGTCAGGGCTGTGTAACAAAATGCCACAGACTGGGGGCTTAAGCAACAGAAATTTATTTTCTGGCAGTTCTGATGAAGGCTGGAAGTCCAAGATCAAGGTACTGGCAGGTTTGGTTCTCTCCTTGACTTGGAGACGGCCACCTTCTTGCTGTGACTTCACGTGGCCTTTTCTCTGGGCAAGTGCATCCCTGGTGTCCTTTCTTCTTCTTATAAGGACAACAATCCTATTGGATTAGGGCCCCACCCTAATGACCTCATTTAACCTTCACTTCCTTTTTAAAGGCCCTAGCTCTAAATACAGTCACATTGGGGGTTACGGCTACACTGTATGAGCAGGTATTATAAAAGCCAGGAAATGGAGGTGAGAATAGGAAATGGAGCTGAGAGGTGACTTGTCCAAAGTCACGTAGAAAAAAGTACAATTTCCTGCTATCCCATTGAATAGCACATTCCTCTGTGCCCAGCTCCAAGCCCAGATATCTTGGAAAGGAAGAGAGAAGTCATGGGACTTGGGGCGAAAGGTCCCTAAGCAGGTAGAGTCTGCTTCATCTCAGGGATTGTTCTGGGACTTTTCACCCCTAACAACCTAAGGACCCTCATCCTTCTGAGTCAGCCCTCTTTTCCACAGGAGGGGACAGAGCGCCTTGCCGAGTCACTCTGCTGGCAATGGCAAGCTAGACTTGAACTTCGTCTGAAGGACCCCACACAGCTGCAGGAAGGGGGAGAAAATACCAGCTTGGAGACCCCCAAAACTGATGGCCGGGGGAGGGGCCACATGCCTGGGGCTCCCGGGTGTCAGTATCCCCGGGGAAGCTTTGGGACCAGCTGTTGGCTCCTGTCCCCTGCAGGGGCTCCCAGCAGTCACGTCAGAATTCTGCCCAAGCACTTCTCAAATGGCTCAGAGAAACTCCCTGATGACAGAGCCGTGCTCACTTACACGTCCTCCTCAGAAGCCGCCAGGCAGCCTCGGTGGCAGCGGGGAGTCCTTGTCTACGTGGCGGTTAGTGTCTGGCCCCTCCCAGCCGGAGTGGACGGACCAGAGAGGCAGGCAGTGACAGGGGACGTTTGGATTTTGAGCTGCAGCCACTGGCGCTGTCAAAACCACAAGAGATTGAAAAAAAAAATCCTTGCCAGTCAAAATGAAAAGTGAGACTAAGAGAAACTGAGTGAGAAAATTTTCAGCTAAAGAAAACCAAAGGCTGGCTTCCACGAAAGAAACGCAGCGCCGTGGGTTGTCAAATGACTAAGTCCTAGGGCCACTGTGGCAACGATGGGGCCTTCTGCTGCACGTGTGTGTGTACATGTGTGTCTGCCTGTGCACACATGGGAGGGTGTGTGTGTGCACGGGAGGGTTACGTTAGGGCGTGCAAGAGCGTGGATGTGTACAGGTGCGGTGTGAGCTCTGGGCTGTGTCCATGAGGCCGTGTGCTCACACGTGTGCGCGAGTGGGGGGAAGTGTGGGAGGGTGCGTGTGAGCCCGTGTGCACGTAAATGTGCTCAGGGTGCACATGTGGGTGTGCATGGGTGTATGCATGTGTGTGTGTGTGTGTGTATGCGCGTGTGTGAGCATGTGAGAGGGCTTGTGCCCTTGAGATTACGTGTGCAGGCACACGGGTGTGTGAGGGTGTGTGCTCAAGGTTGTGTGTGCACACGTGTGAGAGCGGGTGTGCATGTGTGCAAGGGTGCCAGAGTGTGTGGCCGGCAAAGCGTTGAAGACCCCTCTCCCAGCTCCGCAGCAGCCAGGGCAGGAAGGCAGGGGCAGGGCGGGGGTTACCCGGTGCAGGAACCACACGGGGTCTTGCTCATCCCAAGCCCAGGCTTTGCTCCCTGCTGAGTCACCTCCCAAGGAAAACAGTTCACCCAAAGCCAGCTCCAGGAGAGGGGCACAGGGACAGCTTAGAAGACTCTGGAGTCCAGAGTGGTCTGAATTCAAATCCCAGGTTGGTTACCTGCTAGCTGTGTGGCCTAAGGCTGGTCACAACCTCTCTGTGCCTCAATTTCCCCTTCTGTAAAATGGAGATAATGACCTTACCTTATGGGGTGGTTTGGCGGACTCAAAGAGTTAAGAGATGTAGAGCTCTTCTAGAATAGCACCTAGCACTGTCCAAACCTTTCTTGTTATCACCATATGTGATGTCTGCAAGGCAGGAGCTCTTGGATTTAATAAACTCTTGGGACAGATGAATTTCCAGGATTATAAAATACACCCGGCTGGGTGCGGTGGCTCACGCCTGTAATCCTAGCTCTCTAGGAGGCGGAGGTGGGCGGATTGCTCCAGGTCAGGAGTTCGAAATCAGCCTGAGCAAGAGCGAGACCCCGTCTCTACTATAAATAGAAAGAAATTAATTGGCCAACTAATATATATAGAAAAAATCAGCCGGGCATAGTGGCGCATGCCTGTAGTCCCAGCTACTCGGGAGGCTGAGGCAGGAGGATCGCTTGAGCCCAGGAGTTTGAGGTTGCTGTGAGCTAGGCTGACGCCACGGCACTCACTCTAGCCTGGGCAATAAAGCAAGACTCTGTCTCAAAAAATAAATAAATAAATAGATAAATAAAATAAAATATACCAGACACTAAGTGGCTAGACACTAACAGCTGTGAGGCTGAGTCCCAGGTGGGGGGCTGCCAGCGGCTGCCTGTCCCATCTCTTGTGATCTCATCTGCCCCACATGTCACAGTGAGAGGCTGCTCTGGCTGGGAAGACAACACAACATACAGCTGGGAAAACCGAGGCCCAGGCCAGGGTGGCTTTGAAGTTCAGGGATCCTGGGGTAGGGAGCCTGGCACAGGTTCCCTTTCCTACCTCCCTTCCACCTCCTCAAGCCCCACAAGGAATGTTCTGGCATGATGAGTGTATTAGTCTGCCCAGGCTGCCATGGCAACATGCCGGGACTGGGCAGCTCACACCACAGAGATCGACGTTCTCCTACTTTTGGAGCTGGACACGCAAGGTGAGGGAGTGGGCAAGGCTGGGTTTTTCCCGAGGCCTCCCTCCGTGGCTTGCAGATGGCATCCTCTCCCTGTGTCCCCAGGTGGTCTCTCTTCTGTACGCACACACACGTCTGTGTCCAAATGTCCCCATTATGACACCAGTTATAATGGATTAGGGCCCACCCTGCAGACCTCATTTTAACTTAGCTATCCCTTTGAAGTCTATCTCCAGATTCGGTCCCACGCTGAGGTGCTGGGGGTCCGGGCTTCAACATATGAGTTTGAAAGCAGGGACAGAATCTTGCCCATGACACTGAGGCTTCTGCTTCCTCCCCAAATTAATTCCCAGTTGAAGCCAGGAACCAAACTGGACTTGACTGTGAGCTAGGCGGCTCCGTAGGCAGCCCGGCGCGTGGGCTGTGCCTCATTGATAGACAAGCAACCGGTGTGTGTTTCCTAGGACTGCCGCAGTCCATGACCACAAACGTGGTGGCTTAGAGCGACTGAAACTTAGTCTAGCCTCCAGTTCTGGAGGCTGGAAGTCCAAGATCAAGGTGTTGGTGGGGCTGGTTCCTCCTGGAGGCCCTGAGGAGGATCCATCCCATGCACTGTCCTTGCTTCTGGTGGCTGCCGGCAGTCCTATATGTCCTATGGCTTGGAGACGCTGGGGGCCTGTCTGCCTCTGCTGTCACAGCCCCATCTTCTCTGTCTCTTGCAATGACACCCATTATTGGATTTAAGGTTTTCCCTAATCCAGGGTGATCTTGTCTCCAGATCCTAGTCACCTCTGCAGAGACCCATATTCTGAGGTTCTGGGTGGACAGATCTTTTGGGGGCCACCATGGAACCCATGTCATGGACCCAGAGAAGACACAGACTCTCCCCGATGCCCGCCTGGGCCCACAGGGAGGATCAGGGCCTGCCCTTCAGGAAGGCCCAGCCCAGAAGGGCGAGAAGAGCCAACAAGCCCAGCTGGCCCTGGTCAGCAGGCTTGGGAAGAGGAGGCCACACGGGATCCCGCGGTGGGTGGGGTGTGCGCGTGGCCAGGCGGGGAGAAAGGTCTGGGCAACAGGACCCGCAGGCAGGAGGTGAGCAGGTCCTAACTCTGAAGGAGGAGAGGGGTGGCGGCTTGGGCAACACCCCATCTTGCTCTGTCCCCACACTGTGTCATGAACGGTCCCCAGAGTTCCCACCCAAGGGTTTCTGGAAGGGCCTAAGAGGTTTCCAGGCCTCTGACCCTCCTAGGCAGACCTGCAGGGCCCCACTCCGGCAAGGACTCTGGGCAGAGCACTGCACCAATCACTTAATGGAGAAATTACCTGAACTTTCCCTTCCCCTTTCTCGCTCCATACTGTGCATGGGGCCAGGAGGGGTGTGCTGCCCCAGAGACAGGGCCCCCCAGCAATATTTACTGGGCGCTCACTAATTGCCAGGTACCGCACTGAGCCTTTCACTACCTGATCATCTCGCTTCATCCTCCAGACACCCCTACCTGTAGGGTAGGTAGCATATCATTCCCATTTTACAGAGAGAAGACTAAGGCTCAGAGGGGCCCACAGGCCTGCCCCAGGGCAGAAGCCAATATTGACCCTCGGACCGAGGCTGTGTCCGGTGCTCTGCCACACGCAGCTGGCACCACCCGGAGAGGGAGGGCATTCACCCTCTCCATGCAGAGACTTCTGCAGGAGCCAGGACTGGGAAGGATGGGCACCTGGGCCCCCTCTGGCCAGGGGTTTTCTGTATCCTCCAGCCCTGGGGACAGGCAGGACCCCCCACCAGATCTGAGACTGGGAAAATTCTTCAAGCCCTCCTCTCCCCTTCTCCACCGGCTGAGATCCGGCAGGTCCCCAGCCTGGTTGGCTGAGAGGAAGGACTCCTCACCTTGGGCACTGTGGGGCCCAGGGCACCTGGGTCCCTCTAGTGTCCTGTCATAACCGTGGGTCTGGGGGAAGCAGAGGGGTTTCTGCCAAGGTTCAGAGGCTGAGTTGGGGGCTTCAGGAACATAAGAGAAGCACTTCTCAGCCACAGAGAGGTCGGAGAATGCCCTGTGGTCAGGGTCCAGCTTGGCGCCATGACGGGGATGTCCCCAAAGGCCACTCAAACCACCATCAGGCGCCCAGTTGCTGAGGACCCAACCTCACGCCACCCTCACTGGCCACAGCACGATCGTGTAGGCGGCTTCCTCTCACGACTTCCTGCCCGCCTCAGTCATCCTCCCCACACCCAGTCGTCCTCCCCACACCCAGCCGTCCTCCCCACACCCAGCCGTCCTCCCCACACCCAGCCGTCCTCCCCCACCCAGCCGTCCTCCCCACACCCAGCCGTCCTCCCCACACCCAGCCGTCCTCCCCACACCCAGCTGTCCTCCCCCACCCAGCCGTCCTC
>VSMD01106293.1:0-116187 GCA_008750895.1 Mirza zaza
TGTTTATTTTCTTATTAGTGTAAGGTTTTTTGTTTTGTTTTGTTTTGAGACAGAGTCTCACTTTGTTGCCCAGGCTAGAGTGAGTGCCATGGCGTCAGCCTAGCTCACAGCAACCTCAAACTCCTGGGCTCAAGCGATCCTGCTGCCTCAGCCTCTCGAGTAGCTGGGACTACAGGCATGCGCCACCATGCCCGGCTAATTTTTTCTATATATATTAGTTGGCCAATTAATTTCTTTCTAGTTTTAGTAGAGACGGGGGTCTCACTCTTGCTCAGGCTGGTTTCGAACTCCTGACCTCGGGCAATCGGCCCCCCTCAGCCTCCCAGAGTGCTAGGATTACAGGAGTGAGCCACCGCACTGGCCTTTAGTGTAAGGTTTTTTTGGCAGCGGTGAAAGGAAAAGACAGAGAGAGAGAGAAAGAGTGGGGCCAAACAACGTGGCTTTATTTAGTGCTCCTGGACAAAGTTCTGGGGCCCCAAGAGAGGGGGGCCCCAGAAGTCGCCCACATTTGAAGGGGGTGCAGCCTTTTATACCGTTTGGGTGGGCTAGGGACTTTTTGCGGGAAGAGCTGGGGTGATCTTTGGTGGCCACTGAGAAATAGGAGAGGCTGGCGGTATTTACGGAACCCAGGAGCCCAAACCTTATCCGGGTGGACACCCGGGTGTGGTTTTTCTCAGCGGGGTCTGGCAGTTTGTCCTGGGGGGGGGTCTGGTCTCCTGAGCCTTTTCTTTTTGATCTATGGAAGCGAAAGGGGGCCGCCACCAGCCTTACAATTAGCACTTGAGACTACAAATTTTATTCTACTTTGTTTTTATCTCGTAGTTTCTAATATAAGTATTTTTATTATTCTTGCTCTCTAGAATTGGTACAGTTTTGATTAGCAATTTCTTTTCACACATAGCTGCTTGAGTTTTAAAATTTCCAGATAAATGATGACTTTTCTAATTTTGTTAACATTTCAATTTTATGTTCCCTATTATTTTTCAGTTCTGTCATTTGTCTGTATATAATTTCCTTAGTCCCAGACAATATCTATTCAGTATTTCTAGGAGCAATGACAGCATGACAACTTGTATCTTTTCCCTCTTCCCCCCTCCTCTTTCCCACCATAACTTCAGTCGATAGTGTTATCTTTCCTAATATTTATCTTCGTACTTACTGTTAAATGTGCCTTTACCTCCGATTTGGTATGTCAGCTTTAAGTAATATCCTTTGACTCTTAGCTATTGCAGATGGAGCAGTTAGTGAGCTTATTCTACCTCCCATCAGGGGGTCTTTCATCAGCTGAGACTTCCTTGTCTGCTTGTTTCCTTCAAATGCAACATTGCTGTGGGTTTCTCCATGCAGCCACAACTTTTTCTCTCCAAAGCAAAGCGGGCTCAGGAGGCTTCTGCCCCTGTCTAGTATTCCCTGCCCCCAGGGTGACTGTCTCATGTCAGGAGCTGAGTTCTGCAGCCACTTCCTGAGCTCTGCATGGCTGGACCCTCCTTAACAACTTCTGTTCCTTCTTTTTCCACCAACTCTTGTAAACTTAGCTGCTTGATCTGAGCCCTGTTCTCAGGAATTTCTTGCCTAGCTTTTGCGCTTCCCAGCGGATTTCTGTTCTCCAGGGTGTCTAATTTTGCAGGTGTTTCTGGGATCTGTCACTGCTGGATCCCTTGGTCCCCTACACCCGATATATCCCTACATTCCCTGCACTCTTCCCTGGCAGCTTTGTCTTTAGGCATCACTATATATTTCGGAGTTTGTTTTCTCTACGTCTCCTACTTTCACTGATTATGGAGTCCACAGAGTTTATTCTCCCTTGTTTACCTTGTCACTCTGCATGGTTTGCAGGAGAGGGGCCGATACTTGAATCTAAGCTGTGGCCATTTACATTCTGGAAGTCTGGATTTTAACACCTTTAATAGAGGATCTTCATGTAGCTCACTGGCAGTTCATTAATGAGGTGTTCAGCAGGAGATTCAATCTGAGTCTCATACTTGGTGAAACAAAACTGGTCTGTTGTAATTTTTCTTAATTTTATTTTAAACTTACCAACATAGGCCGGGCGCGGTGGCTCACGCCTTTTACCATAGCACTCTGGGAGGCCGAGGCGGGCGGATTGCTCGAGCTCAGGAGTTCGAAACCAGCCTGAGCAAGCAAGACCCTGTCTCTACTATAAATAGAAAGAAATTAATTGGCCACCTAATATATATAGAAAAAATTAGCCGGGCATGGATCTAGGTTGTGCTCCTTATGGCTAAGCACCTCTTAGCCATTAGCCATGGCCCATGCCTGTAGTCCCAGCTACTCCGGAGGCTGAGGCAGGAGGATCACTTGAGCCCAGGAGTTTGAGGTTGCTGTCAGCCAGGCTGACGCCAACGCACTCGCTCTTGCCTGGGCAACGAAGCAAGACTCTCTCTCAAAAAAATTAAAAAAAAAAAAATTCTGTTGGGAGGGGGAGTGGGAAAAATTAACTTTTTAAAAAGTTTTTATTGATTTGGTATGGGAGCAAGTACACTGTTAATAGTTTGATAGCTCTGCGTGATGGCGTGTGTCTGTGGTTCCAGCTATTCAGGAGGCTGAGGTGGGAGGATCAATTGAGCCCAGAAGTTCGAGATTGCAGTGAGCTACGATCATGTCACTATACTCCAGGCTGGGTGACAGCGAGACCCTGTCTCTAAAAAATAAATTAAAAAAATAGTTTGTATTTAGGTGGTAGGTATGGAGACATGTGAATTTATGGAAAATGTCAGGTTTTAGTCTGAAAATGTTGGTTCTTGGCGCGCCCATGGCCAAAGAATGACCAGACCTACCAAAGTTAGGCAAACACAAAAATGAGGTTTGTAGAGCAGAGAAAGATAGGATTACAGGGCAAGAGCAAGGTATAGGTTTACAGAGCATGGCACATATACCACAGGTGACGACCAGACCCACTGTTGGAGCAAAGTGAGAGCCAAAGGAAGGGCACAAAGAGAGGAATTGGTTATGGTCTGCATTTTATAGTGTCCGGATAGGGGCCTCCTTCATGGTTCAGAGGTTACCATGGAACCACTTTGATGAGACAGTTCAGAGTGACATGATCTGAGCCTTAACTACGCATGTGTGTTCTAGGTCACTTTCCGGACTCTATGGTACTCATGCCGCTTGGCCTGTGGGCTACAGAGTCCTGTGCATTCTTTTGCAGCTGGCATGCCAAATTCTGATTGGCAGATTCATAGGGTATTCCCTCCTCCCCCAGGTATGGAGAATTAGGGTGGGGCAGGACCAAGATGGGGGCAACAATACCCATTTTCCTCCCTAGGAGACCTGGAATCCCTGGCTGTGTACCTAACAGAAAATTTTAGCATTTCTGCAATGGAGTTCCATTTTGGACTAAGTGGTTTTATCAGTAAATTTGAATAAATGCACTACTATGTAACAGTTAAAGTAAACACACTGGCCACAGAAAGCAAAGCATATAACCATATAATAGAAAAATGTTAGTTATTAACTACTGAGTCAAATACAGGAACTAGATTTGTAGCTTTGCCATTTGTCTTAGAGAAAGCATTTGAGACTAAAGAGGTTTTTTTGTAAGTTTATTTTCTACATGTCCACTTCTTTAAAAACAAACAGAAACAAAGACAAAAGCTTATCTTGATACAGGTTTGCAGTCAGTCCAACTCAGCTTTCAAAGAGTTCAGATCCCCCAAGAGCAGCTCTGCACTTGGCCTGTGCGCCGCGCAGGCCGTCCAGCAGCGCCGGATGATGTCCTCCAGTCGCCGCCCGGGCGCGGAGCTGCCGAAGACGGCGGCCGAGAGCGGCGGGCGCAGATTGTAGGCCACCACGGCGTAGAGCACGTGCTGCTGCTCCCCCGAGTAAGGCACCTCCCCGGTAGTCATTTGCCAGAGGGTGATGGCAAAGGAATAAATGTCGGCCTTGGGCGTGACGGTCTCTCCCTTGAGGAGCTCGGGGGCTTGGTGCGTGTATGTGCCTCCTGGGCGGTAAGGAGGAGTCTGGAAGCACAGGAGATCTTCCAGCTTCTGGGAGCAGCCAAAGTCACTAATTTTACAGACGTCCCGCTCGCTGATCAGAATGTTGGCGGGCTTCAGGTCCAAGTGCACGACGTTCTGGGAGTGAAGGAAGAGCAGGCCGTTCGCCACCTCCAGGGAGTACTTCGCGCACTTCCCCCAGCTTAGGTGTTCTCCCGCAGGGCAGTGAGGCGCCCCCGCCCCAGGGTCGCCCGGGCCGCCGTAGATGACTTGGTGTAAAGTGACATTGCCGCCAAACTCCATGATTATGGTACCCAGGCTGTTGGAGCCCGCCGGCGTGCGGGTGCTGGCGGCCACCACCTGCACTATGTTGTCGTGGCGCAGCCTGGCCACGTTGAGCTCGGCCCAGAAACTCCGCTGGGATGCTAGTCGGTTCTTGGTGCGCTTGTTCACTTGCTTTATGGCCACAGGGACACCACGGTAGGTCGCCTTGTACACCGAGCCGAACCCTCCCGCTCCCAGCCTCTGCAGCCAGCACACCTGCTCCCAGTCTATGGAGCACCAGGCCAGCCGGCGGGGCAGCCGCGGGACGCGGGGAGGAGTGGCCGCCAGGAGGAGCTTCCCCGCCTTCCCCGGGAGCTCGGCGGGGCTGCTGCAGGGCCGCGACTCCAGGGACGGCGACAGCTCACCCGGGAGGTAGGGCCGCAGGGCGAGAGGAGAGGGCATCGCACTTTCCGAGTGGACCTCGGGCCCGCTTGGCTGAATGGAGACAGGAGAGCCCGCGCGAGTGTGGGAGCATAATTGACCACTCCTTCACTCCACCCCAGCCCTTTTCTCCTCTTCCTTCATTTTCTCCAAACGAGCTACATCTGAGCTGTCACTCGGCAAGGGTTTTCATCGGATGGGGGCAGGACTCAGAACGAAGCACAGCGGTCCCTTGGCGATGAAAGCATTTCCTCGCCACACTTAAAGTGAAGTCTTACAAAAACACGCTCTCACCAGATGAGCAGCACTGAACTGCCCTAGAACTCACTCTCCCTTTTCACTAGTTCTTTAATTATAATAAAATGGGCTTTTTTCAATTCTCATTTGCTGAACATTATCAGTTCTAAAGGTAAGAAGACCACAAAGTAGAATGAGATCGTTTCACACTTCACAGGCTATAATGATTGTTAGTGTTATTCTCCAGCTGCATCAAATCGGTCTCAGCAGTTACGAGCTGGAAGGGTTGAAACACAAACAGCAGACATTTATTTAACCCATTACGGCGAATATTAGGTGCAATATTCATATGGATAAAAACCTGTAACCTTAAAGTAATCGATCCAAATAGAATCACTGATGCAGGCCGACACACACACGCACACGCACACACACGCGCACACACGCACGCGCACACGCACGCGCACACACACGCACGCGCGCGCACACACGCACGCACACTCACACACACGCACACACACGCACGTGCACACACACGCACACACGCACGCGCACACGCACGCGCACACACACGCACACACGCACGCACACTCACACACACGCACACACACGCACACACGTACGCACACGCACACACACGCACGCACGCACACGCACACGCACACACGTATGCACACGCACGCACACACACAGACGCACACACACGCACACACACGCGCGCACACACGCACACACGCGCGCGCACACACGCGCGCACACACGCACACACACACAGACGCGCACACACACACGCGCACACGCGCGCGCACACACACACACACACCCAATTCATCAGGGGGAAGGAGAATTCTCTTACACTTTATTCAGCTCTTATAGCAAATTAACAAGACTTCTTAGCAACATACTGACTTGCTGACAATCTTTCCGTTCCAAGGCAATTAACAATTTGCCTCACCCGGTAAGCTCCTTGCAAGAGATATTCTAGACTGCACAGCAAATGAGTGGCAGAAGTTTTGAATCAGAGTTGGGAGATGCAAAAAGAACAAAAGTAATTCAGAGCCATGATCAGATCTTGAAATAATAACAGATATTGGAGAATTGTAGAAGAGGAAAAACCTGAAGAAATAAAAATGGCACGGAATCACTGATACCTATATATAATGTGTAAAATCAGATATTGAAATTAAATTCAGGGTCTTGCCATCAAAAAATAAATGCTTCCTTTCTGATTTCTATAATAAAAATTAATTTTCATACCATGTCTTTGGGAAAAACACCAACAACGTTACCCTGTTCATTAAAAAAAACACACAAAAGTGCTAGGATCTACATTTTAAAAATCAAATGGTAAAGTTCCCTTCTTCTAAAGCACCCTTCAAAGAACCTCTGTGTTTTAGAGCACAAAGGTGATGGGTAACCACATTTTTATGATGACAGTTGTATGCTTCTGAAGTATATTGGCTCTGAAAAGGTAAGTTAATAAACATGAGCCATTTACATAAGCAATTTGAAGTCCATGAAGCCCTAGAATAGGATTTCTATTCTATGCTATCTGTGTGACTTAGTATGTGATCTTATGTATAATGTTTAACTTGTCTGAGCCTTAATCTTTTCATGTAAGAAATTAGGCTAATAATTATCAAAATAAACATTATTATTTTGGAATAAAAGTTGGGGAGTCCTGCCCAGATTAACAACAAAAATCTTAAAAATGTAAGATGTGGAATATTTTATTATTTTTTTGGATACAGTGTCTCTCTCTGTTGCCCAGGTTAGAGTCCAGTGGTAATAGCATAGCTCACTGCAACCTCAAACTCCTGGGCTCAAGTGATCCCCCTGCCTCAGCCTCCTGAGTAGCTGAGACTACAGGTGCTGGCCACCATGCCTGGCTAATTTTTTTTTTTTTTTTTGGTAGAGATGATGTCTTACTATGTTGCTTAGGCTGGTCTGGAACTCATGGGCTCAAGCGATCCTCCTCCTTGGACTTCCAAAGTACTAAGATTACAGGCAAAAGCCACCACACCCAGCCAACTGTGGAATATTTTGGTAGAAATGCAGTTGTGTGTAATTCTGGCTAACCCAAAACATAAAAGGATGGCAATGAATAGAGAATATGAAAGCAATACAATTATATTCTATCATAAATATACATTGCAAAATTTACTCAATAACCATCACATAGTTGGAATTATAATTCGGGGCTCTGAAAAGATTATAAATTAGGAGTGCTGTGAATATAAGGAGAATAAGAACATTAGAGTGCCTTAGCCCCCTAGGTATTACACATAATGCAAGATGATGTGATTTGTTATATAATCTTTATTTTTAAGATAATCACATAAACAATTCATTTTCAAAGTTGATATTACTACTTACATAAAACATAGGGTATTAAAAATGAGGTGTATTCACAAACTCCAAGTTCATTTGATCGTCATCTGTCAATTTGCCCAAGAATATTTATTTGAGTAACCAGTTTACAGATTTTGTTTCCTTTTTTTAGGCATCTTAAAATAGTCCTCTTACTCAGCAAACTGCAGTTACCCTGAAAGTAGGATCTCTCTATTTTTTCTCCCTGTGAGGAGCACATAAATTCCTATGTTCTTACCTAAATTTAATTTTTAATCCTGATTTGTTACCACACGTATGTGCACTAATGTGATATTTTGTATGTGAGAAAGGGTACAGCCTAAGCATGGTGGTAAAGGAACAAAGGCTTGGGGGACCAGATGGCCTGGGTTTCTTACTATGCCAGCCTTTCCGTTTCCTCACCTGCAAAGTGAAGAAAACATGGCCACCTCACGATTGTTGTGAAGATGAACAGTTTCAAATACTTAGATCAGGCCCTGATTTATAGTAGGTAACACCTAAATGCTAATTATTATTTATAGAAACTCATTAAAAACACCCATGGGCTTACATCAGTAGGAAACAGATTTGTTAGTGTTGGTTTAAAACTATCATACCAGGGCGGAAGTAACTTAAGTTAAACTCATTTAAAGTTCAAGTATTTTTCCTGCTCTTAAATTTTGAAGTTAAAGATATAAAAGCACGTTGCATTACTGGTACAGAATATACTAAAAAGGTGGAGGGCTTCACGTTTTTATCACTAATCTGATAAATACAGTGAGTTTATGTCATCCCTAAACAAAGGCAAAGAAGGAAATGTGGTAACAGGGTAGGCGCCCCGTGGAAATATAAAGGAAACAAAGGAGAGGAAGCGGGACTGCACGTCAGCCAGTGTCACCGCCTGGGGAGCGGGAACACTCTCAGGCTCTTGGCGGAAAGGCTTCTACGTTCTCTGCCCTTTCATTGGCAGCATGACTGTGAAAATACTTCAGTACCAGGCAAACAGCAAATTCATCATAAGATGTGGCAAAAGACACCAGAGGAACAGCTCGTTTAATGCGACTGTCATCAAGCAGCCGGAGGCTCCGGGCCGCGGGAGGCTGGCGCGCGCACGGGGAGAGCGGCGGCGGCGGCCGGGGCGCGCGCGGGGTCCCGGACGCCGGGGCTGCGGAGGTGGTTCTTCCTTCCCGGGTCCCGCAGTCGCGGCGAGAGCGGCCCGGCCGCCGCCGGCCTGCGCGCGCCCGGCTCCCCGAGGCCCCGTGGCCCGGGAGTCCGTGAGCGACTCGCGCACCGGCGCGGCCGCCCGACGCACGCGGACGGCGCCGTCTTCCCGCAGCGACGAGCCGGGGCGCGTCCCGCTTGCCCTTCTGCGTACACAGCAACCTTTTCTGCAGTTCGCAGCCATCGCGTCCTCCCTCGGAAGACATTTTTAAAAGGCCACGAAACGCCACAGGCGTAACAACGACGCACGGAGCCGGGCCGATGACGGCCGCGTTGCGCGGCGGCCAGTGCGCTTGCGCGCGGTGCCGCAGCGCCCGAGTCTGCGCCCGAGCTCCGGCTCCGGCTCCGGCTCCGGCCGGCGTCCGTGCGGGCGTCGGAGGGCCGGAGCCCCGGGAGCGTTGTTACCAGCCGCAACCATGGGTTAAGTCGGACTAAAAAGATGGAGATGAATAAATACGCTTTGCTAGAAATTCCAACACAAAGGTTATGGAGTCATACGCGAAAAGCGTATCATTATTATTCTTTTACGTAAGTGGGCTTTGACTATTACATTATTCTGAAATTTGAATTTTATACCCAGCAATATAACACCGACTCGTTTCATATCAGAAAAGTCCGTAAACGGCCAGTATAGTTTCTCCGCGGTCAGCACAGCAGGACGGGGCGGACGCTGCGGTGGCCGGGAGCACATCCGGGGTACCTGAGCTCGCTGCCTGCGTCTTCTGTCGTTCACGGAGGTTGGCTGCTTCCGTGTGGCCTGATCTCTCGGACTCTGTGTTTTGACTTCCAAGATACATGATATATTTTTACTTCTTTTCTAAATGCCTTTTGACTTGACAAGATTTTAAGACATGCAAACGTATTTCAAAGTGGCTTTAGAGACCTTTGAGTTTAATGGTATCTCGCAATTTTCTCATGTTATTAAGACCATAAAGTGCTCAGAGATATTTGAAATTTTATCTGCTAGAATGAAATTTGGCTGTCTTGAATGACTTTGTCCAACTTATGGTCACAATTTATAGGATCGTTCTATTGACATCCTCTCTTAAGCCAGAAAACGCTTTCTATCCATGTATTTAATATTTACTAAATTTTTTACTTTTCATGGAAAAAGCAAGTGAGTCAAAATAATAGTATGTTTGGATAAAGGATTCAAAAGTAATATCTATTCAATTCACCATCTTTTTTTTTTTTTTTTGGAGGCAGAGTCTCGCTTTGTTGCCCAGGCTAGAGTGAGTGCCGTGGCGTCAGCCTAGCTCACAGCAACCTCAAACTCCTGGGCTCAAGCAATCCTCCTGCCTCAGCCTCCCGAGTAGCTGGGACTACAGGTATGTGCCATCATGCCCGGCTAATTTTTTCTATGTAAGTTGGCCAATTAATTTCTTTCTATTTATAGTAGAGTGGGGGGGTGGTGGTCTCGCTCTTGCTCAGGCTGGTTTTGAACTCCTGACCTGGAGCAATCTGCCCGCCTCGGCCTCCCAGAGTGCTAAGATTGTAGGCGTGAGCCACCTCCTCTGGCCTCAATTCACCATCTTTATTCAATTATATGGAAATATTTCTCCTATATATTATGATGGACTCATGGCCTCTCATAGATTCAGTGTGATTTGATCAACTGCAATAATAATTATATTTTATTGCTTAAATTGACACAATTTGGCCAATGGGGGGCCCTGGCTAATTAAAATTTTTTTTTGTAGAGACAAGACTCTCACTAGGTTGCCCAGGTTGGTGTCAAACTCCTGGCCTCAAGTGATCCTCCCAAAGTGCTGGGATTACAGGCATGAGCCACAGCACCCCGATTCTTATTGATATTTCTAATGTGGTTCTGTAATTACAGTTCCCAATTAAAGCATTTTGATTTTATTATTTCCCTCTCATTACCTTATACTTAAAATCTTGATTCCAAAAAGATTACTCTAATTACTTGTTATCTGATAAAATTATTAAATAAAGTTTAAGATTTCTTTGCAGTTATTTTTATCATTATACTGTATGCCACTATGTGTAATCAAATTATTTTCTTGTAGAGTCACTCATCAAAACTCATTCCATGAGGCTTTGTATTCCATGGATCATGTGTGATTATGTTTTCAGTTCTGGGAAGGTATTAGTATAACTAATACCTGGCAGTTCTCTTAGAAGGTGGTAGTGTTCAGACAAGAGATTTTTTCTTTTGTGAGAATCAAACCCTTGAGGATGGTAGAAAAGTATTCTCAGAGTCTACCTTATGAGATGGAGGTGAAGGGAACATCAAGCAAATGAATTTCCTCAGTTCTGTATAAACATTTCATTTGGCCATCATCTGGTCTGTATGTAGTAACCAAGTGCAATATTATGTGCATAAGATTCACACGCACAAGTTCTGGATGGACACTCCAATTCTGGCTTCTACTATTCAATTTCTTGTAATATTACAATACACATAATTTCATTAAAATTCAATGTAGTAAATATTAAGTGGTATCAAAGCCTTTAAAATTTTTTATTGTCTTTTTGAGCTTCTTCTTATAATATATAGCATTTTCCTACTGACTTCATATTATTTTATTATACCAAAGTTTACAATGTATAAATCCAAATGATTCTCTAAACTGATTGTAAAATAATAATAATAATAATCCAGACCCAAAATCTTTAATCTTCCTTTCCTTATATGTAATTCCCTTTGTAAATATATAAAATGTATCTTCTCAATGCCTCTTATTTGACTAAGATTTTTTTTTAAAATATAAATAATTCCTTTCTCACCTGGCCTTCTGCAGTCTAGATTTATTTGAGGAGAGATTTACTTCATTTTTCATCTATTCTAAAATATTCAAATATTCTGCCTTTTTTAGATGAAAAATATTCTAATTATTTCTGGGATGTGCCTTCTTAATGGCTTAAGGGTTTCAGTGCTAATGCTTTGAGGCTTAATTTTATGCGAGATTAAGAGGCACTTTATAGCAAAGCTCCTGACATCTCTGGCTGGCATCTTCGGAAGTGGAACATCAGGAAACTTGTTGGAACTCCACAGAAGGTGATTTTAGGTGACTCTGGGGACAGATAAGGGAGAAGAACGCAATGACTGGTCTCCTGCTCTTGTTGAGATGGGAGGGTGGGGCACGGTCTTAGGGGTCATGCTTGGACAGGAAATGGAGAGAGAACCTTCTTGAGGGCTTCTCCCCAGTTCTTCTCTAAACATCTTTAATGAGGTTTTGGCCACTTTCTTGGCAACTCATGTCAGAGCCTCAGCTTTTCATACACCGTGAGTCAATCTGGCTGGCATGGTGATTTCCCTGGTTCTCCTTTAGATGTTTCAGGATATCATAGTTCAGGATCTATAAAGGGGATTAAATTAGAATTCAGGATCACCCATTGCAGATTTTATGGACCATTCACTATAAATGAACCAGCACAAACTGTGGAAGGCTAGAAATGCCTTCCTGATATTTAGACATGGTGGTGCCCATGGTTAGTCTGTCTAGTCTAGGGAGGAAGACAGGATATTCAATCTTTCTATTGGATGCTATGAGAAAGATGTGGGATGTGTGAAACTGAGGCTAGACAAAAATATTTCATTTATGATTCCTACCTGAGATGAGAGGTTTCTGAACTAAATAGAGTTGAGTGTAAACATGGCAACCCAGGCTGTAGAGCGCCCTTGAAGAGGGCAAGTGCACAGGAAGACAAGAGCTTGCCAAAGCCAGGGGATCACTCTGCAGCCTCCTGAGGTCAGGTTCCCTGCTGCTCTGAATTCTTGTGGAAATTCTATGCCAAATTCCTGTGGAAATAAAGCTCATGGTTTCAGACTTTAAGACTGCCATGTACTACTAATCTGTGCATGGAAAGAAGAAATAGAGAAGCAGACGCACACCGGAGGCTCCACTCCTAGGCTTCTTAGAATCAAGTTTTGTTTGCTTTTTTAATATTTGTGTGTGTGTGTGTGTGTGTAACAAATATGAGGGACTTAATTTAACAACTTTAGCAATCCATTTACTGGGCAACCCAGAACATTTCTGGGAATCACTTTGCTCTGTGTGCAGGGGACCCCTGGGAAGAGGGACGTGTGTGGGGAGGGACACCCGGGTCATGGGCACGGACTGTGGGTGCTTCTGAGAGGGCTGAGTAGGATCTCCACCAAATGACACCCTTGAGCTTCAACCCAGGATACCAGTGAGCACTTAGTAGGTATTTCCCCTTTATTCACAGAAACATTTGATTTAGGCTTTTGTATTTATTAGAGCACGACAATGTAATTTTTAATTATCCGTGGAATGAACAGCCAGAGGCTGACTGGGGTTTATATATCCCAATTGTTGTTGACACTTTTTTTCAAAAAAGTGATTTACTAATTACTAAAAAAGAACAGCTTGGTCCCTTGCACAATTGAGTATAATCCCCTCTGGGCCAGCCCTTGCCCACTGACAATGTCCAATTATATAACCAGATGTTATTAATAACTTGAGTTCGTATTGGTCCCCACATTTCAGCCCAATGAAAGCGTGTGTGTGTGTGTGTGTGTGTGTGTGTGTGTGTGAGAGCGGGGGAGAGTTGAGGGTGGGTGGGTTACACAATAATATGTCCCAGACGGCCCCAGAGAAGATAGCAGACATTCTGTAACTTGTGTCATTTTTCCACCAAAAGGAATAGTTTTGAGTTAGCACATTAGCAACATTGTTAGATCCAGGTGAAGTAGGACTGTGACTCTAGCTTTGAACAGACACTAATGCCAGAAGCAGCAGGGCCAGGGAAACATAGTAGGAGGCAGGAAAGTGCTATAAGTCACTATTTCGACTTTGGGTTTTAAGTTGTGTTGTCCCTTGTTCAAGTCTATTTCCTATGTATGTATGTATGTATGTATGTATTTATGAGAGAAGGTCTTGTTCTGTCAACCGGGCTAGAGCACAGTGGTGTCATCATAGCTCACTGCAACCTCAAACTTATGGGCTCCAGCGATCCTCCTGCCTCAGCCTCCTGAGTAACTGGGACTATAGGTGTGTACCACCACACCCAGCTAATTTTAAAATTTTTTGTAGAGATGGGGTCTCACTCTTGCTCAGGCTAGTCTCAAACTCCTGGCCTCAAGGGATCTTCCTGCCTTGGCCTCCCAGAGCACTAGGATTATAGGTATGAGCCACTGAGCCCAGCCTGTTTCCTATGCTTTTAACTTACACATTTTTTTTTCGTGTAATTAACTTACACTTTGTCCTCCATGTTTGCATTTTCCCTAATCAATATATTACCAGTGTAATGGGTAATGATAATATTTGGATCTAGTTTAGGCCATCGGTTTAAATTCCATTACACTACATTATGGCACAAAAATGAGGAGTGTATATATTAATTGATTGCCAGTGGTGTTAACCGAGAGAGAGAAGATTATATTAGCCTGATTTATAAGAGCTTACAAAAACTGGCAGGAGGTATAATAGTCTTACAATATAGAAAGAAAGTTAGATATAGCATTGATACAGTAGGAACGGCATTGTTCAATTTACTGTAATCCATAGTTATTAGTTAGGGTTGTTAGGTTCCAAGAAGTAGTAGCAGCCAACTTAATCAAACTTAAGCAAAGAGGAAAATTTTTGGAAAGATTTTTCAGAATCACAGACTCAATGGGAACCTGAGAACTATGCTCCAAAG
Source organism: Mirza zaza (assembly GCA_008750895.1). Taxonomy (NCBI): domain Eukaryota; kingdom Metazoa; phylum Chordata; class Mammalia; order Primates; family Cheirogaleidae; genus Mirza; species Mirza zaza. The sequence goes on from VSMD01106293.1 coordinate 14,097, forward strand.
TAGGCAAGAACCAAAACACACTTAGAGAACTAGGAAGCAGGAGCCACGGTAACAGTCCCTGCAGAGAGATATGGCCAGGATGCCACCACCGAACTGAATATCCCTCAGCCTTCTTTAGGAAGCAGCCCACAGGCCAGTTTTGTTTGCTTTCTGACTCCTTGGCTGTACCAGTGTAGAGAAAAATAAGATATGACCCTTTGACCCTCCCTTGTTGGCAGGCAGGCACCTGGATATGCTATTTCAACCAGACCTTGACGTTTTGGGGAGAAGCAATTTCTCAAATGTAAATCAAGATGCTGCTACGAAGGATTAGATATTGTGCAGCCAAAGGCAACAAATGTCCTGTTCCCTCACCAGGGACCTATCTCTGGCAAAGATCAGGGCAATAGAAGGGAGTGGAGGTGTAAACTAGCCTTGGGTATCCAATTCCTGTTTTCAGCTGTGATGACTTTCAGTTCTCTAGGTGCCTCGTGCTATTTCATGTTTATAGTTTGGGTTGGGGTAGAGGATTCCAGAGATTCCAGTTTTGCATGACCTAGTTACAGTCCTTTCCCAAATGTGCTGTCTACCCCTTCAAGGGTAATTTTCCTTTTTCCTCAAGATCATAATAAATCAATTCATGGGAAGAGGAAAGCTATCATAGGTAATTCACCAGGCTGACCTGGCCCACGTGGCGTGTTCGCACAATTCAGTCACTTTGGACACTTGCTTCTCCATAAGTTCCAGTGGTTATGGAGGCTCTTTTCATGTATTCAGGTCTCCAGGCCTGGTTAATCATCACATTCTCTTTCTCTTGGTTATCATGAGTGGTTCAATGAGACTCAGTTGCAGGAATTTTTTAGAGCAATGAAGAAACAGTGTCTTTGGGAGCATTCTTGCTTGAGAGCGAAAGGAATGCAGAATAAAGCAGAACAAAAATCTGGTAAAAAAGAGATGGAGAATGTTTAACAATGTTTGAACTCTTAGGAATTATTCTGTGTGAAGCTGGATCTTCTCATGGACACATCAGTTATGTAACCCAGGAAATAAATTATATTTGGGGAAATGGTGGATGCGAGGAGGTCCCAACAGGGATTGAGATAGAACTTCACCACAGGTTGGTGAGGTAGGACTGCCTTGCTCAACACCATCTCCAATACTTACCTAGTTCTTGTCACCCAGAGACAACTAATTTCAACTTTCTGAGCTGTATATTTGGGTATTCATTTCTTATCCTGGCATATGTTTCTGTAGCTCATCTATTCCAAAGTGGATGGTTGTTCTGGCCTAGTGCATAGCTAACATCTTGGGTTTTCCCTTTACTTTTTTTTTTGAGTCAGAGTCTCACTTTGTTGCCTGGGCTAGAGTGCCGTGACATCAACCTAGCTCACAGCAACCTCAAACTCCTGGGCTCAGGCAATCCTTCTACCCCAGCCTCCCAAGTAGCTGGGATTACAGGCATGCGCCACCATGTCCGGCCAATTAATTTCTTTCTATTTTTAGTACAGATGGGGTCTTGCTCTTGCTTAGGCTGGTCTCAAACTCCTGACCTTGAGTGATCCACCTGCCTTGGCCTTCCAGAGTGCTAGGATTATAGGAGTGAGCCACCATGCCCGGTCTTTCCCTTTACTTTTATTCTTGGAATTGTCTTCACCTCACTCTTGGTTTAGATCCACTTTTTTCTGAGTTCTATGCCTTCCTCTTAACTGGTCTATTTTCTTGTTTTGGTGGAACATATCCTTCAGTAGCTTACTGAAAAAGAATGCATGTGAGATAATTGGTTCCAGTTGCTACACGTCTGATAATGTATTTTACTCTGACATTTGATCAAAAATTTGTCTGGTCCAGATTGTATATTGGAATTAATTTTCCCTCATAATTTTAAGAACAGCTGTTGATAAGTCTAATGCTTTCTTCCTGGTACTTTGCATGTAATTAATTTTTTTTTCATGGAAGTTTTTAGGATATTATCTGAATTAGATAGCTATTGTGGCACAACAAATTACCCCACAACTTAGTGTGGGTTATGTCTCACATTTATTAGCTCATAGTTTCCATATGATCAGGAATCTAGGTACAGTTTAGCTGGGCCTTCTGAAAAGGGGCTCTGAAAACACTGCAATCAAGCTTTCAGCTGGGGTTGCAGTAAGGTATAATTTTCTTCTGCTTTACAGACATCTCATCAGAAACTATTTAAGCTAGAAGATAATGGAACAATCCTTAAACTGCTGAGAGAGAGAAAAAAATAAGCATCACCCTGTTATTCTTTATGTAGCAAATATATTGTTCAAAAATGAAGATGAAATAGATTTCTTTAGACAAACAGAAACTGAGAGAATTTGTTGCTTGCAGACCTGTAATGCCAAAAATGTTAAGGGAAGTACATTGTGCAAAAAGAGAAATTATAGGACATATACAAAGCAATAAAGAATATTGGAAACGGTAAAAAAAATAGGCTAAAGTAAAAGATTTTTATCTTAAAAATTTCTTTAAAAGACTACTGAATGTTCAAAGTAGTAGTAGTAATAACGATAATGCATTGTTGGGTTTAGAACCTATGTAGAAAGCATGACAACAATGGCCGAAAGGAGAGGAAGGGGAAAATGAAAGCCTGTTGTTCTAAGGTTCACATTATAACTAAAGTGATATAATATTATATGAAGGTAGATGATAAGTTCAAGAAGTATATTGAAACCTTAGAGGAACCACTAAAACAATAAAACCAAGAGGTATAGCTAACAAGCCAATAGTAGAGATTTAATAAAACCATAAAACTTATTAAATTAATCCAAAAGAAGATGGGAAAAAAAGGAACAAAATATCTATATGATAGATAGAAAGGAAATTGTTAGACGATGGTTTTTTTATTTTTTGAGACAGAGCCTCACTTTGTTGCCCAGGCTAGACTGCTGTGGCGTCAGCCTACCTCACAGCAACCTCAAATTCCTGGGTTCAAGCAATCCTACTGCCTCACCCTCCCAAGTAGCTGGGACTACAGGCAGGTGCCACCATGCCTGGCTAGCTTTTTGTATGTATTTTTAGTTGGCCAATTAATTTCTTTCTATTTTTACTAGAAATGGGCTCTCGCTCTTGCTCGGGCTGGTTTTGAACTCCTGACCTTGAGCTATCCTCCCACCTCAGCCCTCCCAGAGTGCTAGGATTACATGTGTGAGCCACCGTGTCCGGCCTAGATGATATGTTTGAACCCAAATCTATTGATAGTCAAATTAAATACAAGTGGCCTAAACACTCCAATTAAAAGACAGAGATCGTTGGACTGGATAAAATGGCAAAACCCAACTCTATGTTGTCTGTAAGAAACATAATTTACGTATAAAGATATATACAATATAAAAGTAAAAAGATGGAAAATGAAATACCATTCAAAGACTAATGAAAAGAAAGCTGTAATAGTTATATTAATAGCAAGAAAATGTAGACTTTTTTTTTTTTGAGACAGAGTCTCAATTTGTTGCCCAGGATAGAGTGAGTGCCATGGTGTCAGCCTAGCTCACAGCAACCTCAAACTCCTGGGCTTAAGCAATCCTGCTGCCTCAGCCTCCCGAGTAGCTGGGACTACAGGCATGTGCCACCATGCCCGGCTAATTTTTTTTTCTATATATATTAGTTGATCAATTAATTTCTATTTATAGTAGAGACAGGGTCTCGCTCTTGCTCAGGCTGGTTTTTTTTTGTTGTTGTTTGTTTTTTGAGACAGAATCTCACTTTGTTGCCCAGGCTAGAGTGCCGTGGCATCAGCCTAGCTCACAGCAACCTCAAACTCCTGGGCTCAAGAGATCCTCCTGCCTCAGCCTCCCGAGTAGCTGGGACTACAGGCATGCGCCACCATGCCCGGCTAATTTTTTGTATATATATCAGTTGGCCAATTAATTTCTTTCTATTTATAGTAGAGACGAGGTCTCACTCTTGCTCAGGCTGGTTTCGAACTCCTGACCTCGAGCAATCCGCCCGCCTCAGCCTCCCAGAGAGCTAGGATTACAGGCGTGAGCCACCGCGCCGGCTGCTCAGGCTGGTTTTGAACTCCTGACCTTGAGCAATCCACCCGCCTCGGCCTCCCAGAGTGCTAGGATTATAGGCGTGAGCCACCACGCCCGGCCTAAATGTAGACTTTTAAATAGAACTATTAACAAAAATTAATGATACTTCAAAATGGTAAAGGAATCAAGAAACATAATAATTTAAATGGGTATGATAGAGCTTCAAAATTAATAAAGCAAAAAAGACAAAATTGAAAGAAATAAGACTATCAATAATTGAAGATATCAACACTCTTCCCTTAGTGATTGATGAAATAAGCAGACAAAAAATTATCAAGTATACAGAAAAAGTGAACAACACTCTTGTATTAGAATTCTCCAGAGAAACAGAAACAACAGGATCTATCTATCTATTGAGATTTATTTCAAGGAACTGACTCACATGACTGTAGGGGCTTGGCAAGTCCCAGATCTGTATGACAGGTTCACAGGGAAGAGTTGCAGTCCAAGCTCACAAGTAGTCTCCTGGCAAAATTTCTTCTTGCTTGGAGGAGGCCAGGCTTTGTTCTGTTAAGGCCTTCAACTGAATGGATAAGGCCCACTCAAATTATGAAGAATAGTCTGCTTTACTTATGTCCATGGATTCAAATGTTAATCTCATCTAAAACAAAAGTGATAGTTCTCACAGAAGCATCCAGAATAATGTGTAGCCAAATATCTGGGCACTGTGGCCCAGCCAAGCCAAGACGCACAAAGTTTACCATCACAACTCTTAATAAACTTGTCCCCAGAAGTGCCAAAATACAAATTTTTATCAAGCGTGTATGGAACATCTACCAAGATAAACCATAAAACAAGGTTAAATTTAAAATGATTAATATCAAACAGTAAATTTTTACATCACAATAAAGTTAAGTTAGAAATCATCAAGAGAAAGCTATCTAGAAGCACCTTCAATATCTGGAAATTAAACAACATATTTCTAAAGAATCCATGAATACAAGAAGAAATCACAAAGAAAATTTTAAAATATTTTTAACTAAAAAAAAAGAAAACTCACTATATCAAAATTTTTGGTATTCAGCTAAAGCTGAACTTACAGAAAAGCATATAGCTTTAAATGTTTATGTTAGTAAAAAAAGAAAGGTCTAAAGTGATTCATCTAAGCTTTCTTCTCAACAAACTAGAAACAGAAGTAAATAGTGAAGAGATTAGAAATCAATAAAATGGAAGATAACCAACAGAAAAAAATCAATGAAACAAAATAACTTTTTTAAAACAAAATTCACATTTTATTTTATTTTTTTACATCTGAACTTTATTACCTTTACTATTTTCCCTTTCTTTTCTTTTACATTCTTTGCTTTTTAATGAGTTGTTTGTTTGTTTATTTATTTATTTAAGACAGTGTCTTGCTCTGTTGCCCAGATGTGCAGTGGCATCATCATAGCTCACTGCAATCTTTAACTCCTGGGCTTACCCAATTCTCTTGCTTTAGCCTCAGGAGTAGCTGAGACTACAGGTACAAGCCATGACACCCGGCTAATTTTTTTCTATTTTTAGTAGAGGTGGGTCTCACTCTTGCTCAGGTTGGTCTCAAACTCCTGACCTCAAGCAATCCTTCCACCTCAGCCTCCCAGAGTTCCAGGATTACAGATGTGAACCACTGCGCCCAGACAAAATTCACATTTTATATCTTAATAAATTGAAATAAACTAAACAAAATCGATTTTCTTCACCAAAAATAACAGGAATATTTTCTGTATTGTTTCTAGATAAACCACAAAACACTTATTTTTGTAGATATTCCAGGTTTTGCTTATAAATCAAGCCAAGGCAATAGATATAGTCAAGGAAAAATACAGAAGAAAACAAGTCAGTCGTCAGTATCCATGGCCTCTGATTCTATCTTAACTATGAAACAGAAGTGTTTAACATATATCTGCTAAAAGTCTTATGAAGATGTAGTCTCAAAAAACGAATGTAAATAGCAGCAACCAGGTGTGGAACAACAATGGCAGGCTCGTCCATCTGAATTTTAACTGAAACTAGTTCATTTAACTTCAATTGATAATGACAAAATCTACCTTGAAATGCTTGTTTGGTGAGCTCACATGGTTCTCTCTCTGGTAATTTCTTTTAACTATCCATTAAAATATGTTTTATTTTTAAAAATCAATAAAATTGATAAACTTCAAGCTAGACTGATCAAGAAAAATTGAGAGTCAACACAAATTACCAATATTTGGAGTGAATAAGGGCATATCACTACAGATTCTAAACAACTTAAAAGGACATTAAGAAAATACTATGAACAACTTTTTGCTAATATATTTGACAACCTAAGTAAAGTGGCCACATTCCTTTAGGAACAAAACCAAAACTGACTTAAAAAGGAATAGAAAAATTGAATAGCTCTATATTTACTAAGTAGTTTTATTTGTAATTAGAGATAGTCCTATAAAGAATATTCTAGAACCATGTGGATTCACTGGTGAATTGTATTAAACACTTAAGGAAAACAATAATATCAATCTTATTTATAGTCTTTGAGAAAACAGAAAAGGAGGGTACATTTTTCCAACTCGTTTTAGGAGACAGCATCATTCTAATATTAAAATCAAACAAAAAAGGCAGGGAAGAAGAAGAAGGAGGAGGGAGAGGGAGAGGGAGAGGAGGAGGGAGAAAAAGGTGACCAGAGGGCAATATCTCTCACACAAATACAAATTTTTTTAAAGTATTAGGGAATTAAATTTAGCTATATATACACAAAAGAGACTATATTGTAATCAAGTGGGGTTTATGCTAGAAATCCAAGGTTGATTTAACTTTAAAAAGTCAACAAATTAAGACACTAAGTTAATGAATAAAGGACACAAATCATATTATTATTTTAATAAATGCAAAAAAGCATGTGACTTTAAACCCATTTAAGATGTCTCAGGAAACCAATAATAAAAGGGAACTTCTCAACCTGATAGGGAGTATTGAATTCTTTCATCCAAAAACTGAGAACAAGGCAAGAATGTCTGCTTAAGTTAGCACAGTACTGAAGGTCCTAGGCAGTTAAAATAAGGCAAGAAAAAGAAAAAGAGGCATAGATACTAGAAAGAAAGAACCAAAACTTTCTTTATTCTTGTATAAAATAATCACATATATAAAAATCTTACAGAACCTACAAAAAGTCTAGAAACAATAAAGGAATCTAGCAAGGTGTCAGGATACAAGGTCAATATATTAGCAATTAATTTACAGTAGCATCAGAAGTCACACAAACAGGGATTAATTTAACAAAATGTGTGCAAGATATGCACACTAAAACTACAAAACCTTCCTTAGAGAGATTAAAGGAGACCTAAATAAATGGAGAGATATATCATGTTCATTGATTGGAAGACTAAATACTAAGATGTCAATCATTGCTAATTTTTTATATAGATTCAATGCAGTACTAATCAAATTCTCAGCAGTTGTTTTCAGGAATTGATCATATGATTTTAAAAAGTATATATAGAAATGCAAAAGATCTAGAAGAGCCAACGTAACTTTGAAAGAGAAGAACAAAATTGGACAATTAACACTATCTGATGTCAAGACTTACTATAAAGTCTGTTTTATGTAAGTATAGCTGCTCCTGCTAGCTTCTTCTTTTTTTTTTTTTTAAAGCATGTCAGCATTTAATGAACCTCCCTTCATATGGCTTCAAGCCACCAAGACACAAGCTCCTCCAACACCCTTAATCTTCTCCTCAGCTCTTCTGCTGAAAAACTTGGCCTTCACGATGACTGGCTGCTTTGGGAGCTTTCCCTTCCCCAGAACTTTGTAGTAGCCCGATCGCACCACATCAATAACGGGAGCAGCTCCAGTCTTGTTTCTGGCAGCATTTACCCGTGTCTGCTCACTGACCAATGTCCACAATTTATCAAGGTTGACAGTTGGGCAAAAACTCTGGTTCCTCTTTAAGTGGTAATGCCTCATACCAACTTTCCCAAAGTAACCTGGGTGATATTTGTCAAAGTTAATCCAGTGGTGATGCATGCCACCAGCATTTCCTCGGCCTCCTGGGTGCTTCCGGTGCTTGCCGATGCGGCCGTGGCTGTGGCTCACGTGGCCCCGAAGCTTCCGGGTCTTCCTCAGTCTGGATGGCATGGCGGCGGCTGAAACGAAAAGAAGTCCTGCTAGCTTCTGATTTCCATTTGTGTGTAATACCTTTTTCCACCCTCTTACCTTTAAGATGTATCTTAACAGAGAAGATGAGTTTGTTCTATGTAGCATATAATTGAATCATATTTTTGTAAAAATCTGCTCAGCCAATTTACATCTTTTAAGAGGAGAATTTAATTCATTCATGCTCATTATTGATATGTGAGGTTTTGTTCCTGTCATATTGTTAGTTGTTTTCTGGTTGTTTTATAAATTCTTTTTCTCTTACTGTTTGTCATTATGGTTTGGTGTATTTCTGTAGTGGTGCCATTTGATACCTTTCTCTTCTTCCTTTGTGTGATTCCTTTACCAGGGAGTTTTATACTTTCAAGTTTTCATGATGGTAAATGTCATCCATTCCTTCCTAAGTTTAGGTCCCCCTAAACTTAGAAGGTCTCCTTTGCAGGGCTAGTCAAGTGTTGACTAATTCACTCAGCATTTGTGCATCTGGGAAATACTTTTTTCTCCTTCATTTAAGAAGGATAACCTTGCTGGATATAATATTCTTGGTTGGCAGGTTTTTTTCTTGCAGCACTTGGAATATACCATCCTAATCTCTTTTGGCCTATAAAGTTTCTGCTGAGAACTCCACTGGTAGTCTGATGGGTTTCCTTTATAAGTGACTAGATGCTTTCTTCTTGCTGTTTGTAGAATTCACTCTTTTACTTTGACTTTAGACAGTCTGATTGTAATGTGCCATGGTAAAGACCTTTTTGCATTGTATTTGTTTGGGAATTGATGAGTCTCCTATATCTGGATGCATAAATCTCTTACTAGACTCAGGAAATTTTCATTTATAATTTTGTAGCATATAATTGAATGGTATTCTAAGTCTTTTGCTCTCTTTTCACCCTTGGGAAAACCAGTAATTCAAATATTCAGTCACTTTATGTTGCCCAAATATCTTGATGGCTTTATTCATTTTTATTCTTTTTAGTTTATGTCTAACTGGATTATTTCAAAAGACATGTCCTCAAGTTCTGAAATTTTTTCTTCTTTCTTGGCCTAGTCTATTATTGAATATTTTGAGTATATTTTGTATTTTCTTCAATAAATTCTTCAGCTCCAGAATGTCTGTTTGGTTATATCTCTTTGGTAAATTTCTCATTCACACCCTGAATTGTTATTCTGAGTACTTTGTTTTAGTTTTTGGATTTCTGTTGCATCTCGTTGAGCTTCTTTAAAATCAATATTTTGAATTCTGCATCAGGGATTTTAAGAACTTCATTTTGGTTAAGATCTATTGCTGGAGAATTAATGTGTTCATTTGGGGGCATCATATTTCCTTGTTTTTTTTAATGTTTTCTGTGTCTTTACATTGATATCTATGCATCGGGTATAACAGGTATAAATTCTCCCTATTTTTGAATTTACTTTTGTTGGTGGGGTGGGGCTTTTTCCTGAAGATATGACTATGGTGTTGGTTGGGTCAGGCCTTTTGGCTTTGCTTCTGGATGCATGCAGTAGTGAAGTCCCTGTATGATTTCTCTGGCTATAAACAATCTTAGTGATATCTGTTATTTCCTCAATGTGTAAGGGTACAGTTATTAGTGGAGGCTGTGGTTAAATTGTGCTGGGGATTGGAATGCCATATGGGCCCATCTTTAGGCTTCAGTGGTACTGGTGGTGGGCTAAGCATGTCTGTCCTTGTGCCATAGGCCAGCATACACTGGCAGCTATGTTGACAGTTCCAGGCAGGTTGATTCTTGGGCCTTTGGGTGGCTTTCTCAAATGCTAGTCGTAGTTGAGATGGACCAGGTGTGTAAGCAGGGTCTAGAGCCCATGGGCAGTGAGAGTGGCCTGGGCAATGGTGGTAACAGTGTGAGATGGTCTTCTGGGATCCAAGAGCTGTTCACTGTGTTGCTAGTGGTTGCGATGGGCTGTGTGGGCTGTCTTCCACGCCAGCAGGTGGCACCTGCAGGTAGGAACTAGCTGAGGTGGTAGCAGTAGGCCCAAACTCTGTTCCCAGGAGGATTACTCCAGTGCCCCCGAGGTGGTGGATTGGGTTGTGCAATCCCCAGGACCCTGGGCCATATACTCTGTCTTGGGGGGAGGTTGAAGCCAGTGAAACTTGTACTCAGGTCCCCCAATGGCGAGTGTGTGCGCCAACCATGACTGGGGGAGGGAGGCGATCCTCAGGCCTCTGGCAGAATGCTTGGCTGAAGGGCGGCAGCTGCTGGGCTGAAGCCCTGTGGGGGGTGGGGAGGTACTGGTTCCAGTGGCCATGGCCTTGGCTGGGGGTGAGGGGTGCATGTCCCTCTCATGCATCACACTTTGTGAGTTGCTGCTAACGTAAGAAAAGAGTAGAGCACTAAGCCTAGAAGTATTTCGATCTTTAGAGGTTGAGCAGAGGAGGAGGATCCAGCAAAGGAAACAAGAAGTGGCTAACAAGGTAAAAAAAGACGCAAGAGGAGTAAAGTGTCATTACAAGCATTAGGATGTTAATAGCGGCAGGGAAGAAAGACTGATCTGAGTGTGTTGAAAATAGATGATAAGCGAGGAAATGGTTGTCTTAACCATGTCTTTTATTTTCTGTATTCTGATGCTTTGACATCCAGGCCTTTGCTGACTTTGAAGAGACTCCCAGGGCTAGTCAAGTCCTGTAAACTTTACTTACTTTGTAAGTAAACTTTTCAAATGCAGAACAACCAACGCAGAGCCTGTGCCCCCAACTCTCATACTCCAGGCCACTATCCCCCTGCCCTAATACTGCAGGGCCAAGGTACCAGACAACCAGGGACGCCCCTATGCCCCAGAGCCTGCTAACCTTATTCACACCAGTCAATCCTTAGCCTGCTTACCCTGTCTTGCTTCCTCCTTCCCACGGAAACCACAAAGGAGGCTCTTGCCCACAGTTTCCCACTCTCTCTGCCTCCAGACCAACCCTGGTGTGCAAACTCCTCCTTGGAACTGTAAGTAATAAACTATCTTTTCAGTGGAAATTGTCTATGATCTGTTGGCCTACCATACCTCAAATTTTCTATTAATACACTGTATTTTAACACGATGGTGAGAGTAAAGACAAGTCTTCTATGGCATTTTACCATGAAGTGGAATAGAAAACTGCGGAAACTGGAGGGGGATATACAGTATGAGCTGATGGTGATGATTTTATCAAAAGTGGAAAAAGTAATGATTCAGGACACGGATGAGACCCAGTGCAGAAATGGAGCAGGTATGCAGATAATTTATTTATTTTAACAAGAGGGAAGGCAGAGTGCAGATACAGGTAGATTGTTAGATTTGGTGGCCCGAAGAAGTGGAAATTCTCTTGTGTTTGCTTTTATTTTCTTGGTAAAATAAGAAGCAAGACCACTAGCTGGGAATGGGCTGGGAGGAGTTTGTAGGAGACATAAGGAGAGAGTAGATGTAATTTGAAAAGAGAAAATTGATTAGGACAAGGCAGTAAGACTCCAAGACAACAGCAAGGACCCATCTGAGACTTAGGATTGTAAATGTTAAATGAGGTGAGTTAGCCTGTGTGTTTTTCACAGGAAAATATGAGGAATAGACAGAAAATTTTAAGTAAACTTTTAATTTTAGAATAGTTTTAGACTTACAGAAAAACAGTGAAGACAGCACAGAGAATTCTCAAATACTCTGCATTGAGTTTCCCCTAAGAGCATATTTATAATTAATGACCAATGCTGATGTTATTAACAACAACCCATATTTTATTTAGATTGCCTTGGTTTTTACCTAATGTCCTTTTGAATGTCCAGGATCCCATCGAGGATACCACATCTCAATTAGTCATCAAGTCTCTTTAGGCTCCTCTTGGCTGTGGCAGTTTCTCAGGCTTTCCTTGTATTAGATGACTTGGACAGTTTAGAGGAGTCAGGTATTTGGTAGAGTGTCCCTCATTTGGGATTTGTCTGATGTTTTTCTCACGATTATACTGGGGTTATGGGTTTTTGGAAAGAAGACCACACAGGTAAAGTGCTGTTCTCATCACCTCACATCAAGGGTTCATACGGTCAAAATGACCAATCACTGTTGACGTTGACCTTGACCGCCGGGCTAAGGTGGCGTTCGTCAGATGCCTCCACTGTAAAGTCACTTTTCCCTCCTCTCCACACTGGACTCTCTAGAGGAAGGCACTATGTGAAGCTCACTTAAGGAGTGGGGACTTAAGGTTCCCTTCCTTGAGGGTGAAGTATGTACATAAATTATTTGCAGTTCTTCTGCATAGAAGATTTGCCTCTTCTCCCTCATTCATTTATATGTTCCATCATGTATTTATATTAGTGTGGACTCATGCATGTTTACTTTTCACCTTGGGTTATCATCCAATAATACTTTTCATCTTGTTGTTCAAGTTGTTCTGGGTTTGGCCACTGAGAGCTCTTTCAGTTGGCTACTACATCCCTTTCACGTACCACTATCATCAGGGTTTTTTTAATTTCTGTTTTTGAGCAGTTCTTCACTTTTTGGTAATAAAAGATACTATAAGCTAACTTTTGTTTTGTTTTTTTTGTATTTCCTTCCCTAGTCTTAGAATCAGCTATTTCCCCAGTGCTATTAGTTTTTATATCTTGTAGGGTTTTTTTTTTTACCTTTTTAATTGTAAGATAAACAAAAAAATTAAATGTATAGCTCAGTAAATTATAATACGCAACACACCCTTCTAGTGTTGTACTAGAGTTGGCTCACACAGCCTCCTAGAAGCAGTCTCTTACCAACTCCACATTCAGTGACATCATGCTTAGAGTTTGAATTTGTCTGTGGTGGTAATATTTACAAGACAGAAATCAGGAAATGTTATAAATCAGGGCTTTCGTGTTCCCCTGGAGAGCCAGTCACTAAATACCAGCACACCACTGCTTGCCAACCACCACCCAAGTCAAGAAATAAAACCATAAGCCAATAAATAAAACTTTGGTAGCTATTCCAGGAACCCCTTTCATCTACTCCCGTCTCTCCAAAAGTAGCCACTACCCTAATCACTTTCTTTTGTGTGTGTGTGTGTGTGACTTTTTTTTTTTAAGACAGGGTCTCAATCTGTCACCCAGGCTGGAATACAATTGTGTGATCATAGCTCACCATAAGCTTGAATTCCTAGGCTCAAGCAAACTTCCTGCCTTAGCCTCCCAAGTAGCTAGGCCTACAGGCACATGCCACCAATTCCAGCTAATTTTTACATTTTTATGTAGAGATGGAATCTTGCTGTATTGCCCAGGCTGGTCTTGAACTCCTGACCTCAAGTAATCCTGCCTCAGACTCCCAAAGTGCTGGGATTATAGGCATGAGACACTGTGCCCAGCCCTGTGTATGTGTTTTTAATGGGTTTATCACCCATATGTCCATTCCTGGATACTATGGTTTAATATTATACCTTATTTTTACCTTGATGTGTATTTTAAGGCCTCTAGTCTAGGGAGTCTCCCTCGATCCTTTTCTTTTCCTTACACTTTGTCTGTTGAAGCATGTGGACTGCTTTATCTTTAGACTTTCCCCTGTCTAGATTTTACTGATTGATACTCATGGTGTAATTCAACAGTTCCTTTGTCTCCCATTATTCACAATATCAGGTTAACATTGATAAAACGTTTCACCACCAACAGCAGCATGGACATTCTTTTCAAGTGCCCATGGAATATACCAAGAAAGAATGTATCCACAAAGCAAACCTCAACAATTGTCAAAGAATTGAAACCAAACAGTGTGTTATCTGATCACAATTGAATTAAACTAAAAAAGAATAACAGAAAGTTAAGAGGAAAATATCCAAACATTTGGCAAGCAAACAATACACTTCAAAATAATCCATGTGGAAATTCAAAAAAATCACTGAATTGGATAAAAATGAAATTTTAAAAATTTTAAAGGAAATTTTAAAAAGCCATTGAACTGAATAACAATGAAAATACCAAAATTTTGAGACACAGCTAAAGCAGTGCTAAAAAGCATATTTGTAACACAAAATGCTCACGTTAGGAAAGAAGAAAAGTCTCAGATCAATAGCCTACACTCCCACCAAAGACAGTACGAAAAAAGCAAACTACAGACTAATATCCCTCAAGAATTTTGATGCAAAAATCCTTAACAAAATATTAACAAATAGGATGCAGCATCATATAAAGAAAAATTGTATACCATAACCAAATGGTGTTTATTCAAAGGATGCAAGCCTAGTTCAAAATTTGGAAATCAAACAATGTAATCTATGGTATTAATGGCTGAATAACAAATTATCTCAGCATATCAACTGAGGCAGAAAAACTCTATGAAAAATTCAACACCTATTTATGACAAAACTCTTTAAAAACTAGGAATAGTGGGGAACTTCCTCAAGTTGATGTAGGTTATTTATAAAAACCTACACTCAACAGTATACTTAATATAAAAGGTCAAATCGTATGCCCTATGATCAGAAATAAGGCAAGGATGTCTGCTGTCAATACTAGCAGTTGTAGCCAATGTAAAAAAGCAAGAAAAGAAAAGGAAAAGTCTAAGAGATCAGAAAGTAAGAAACAAAATTGTTCCTATTTGCTAATGACATGCTTATCCATGTAGAACCCCACCCCCAAATCTACAAAAAATAAAAATAAGGCCAGGCACAGTGGCTCACACCTGTAATCCCAGCACTTAGAGAGGCCAAGGTGGAAGGATTGTTTGAGGCCAGGAGTTCAAGACCAGCCTGGGAAACATAGCGAGAACTCCTGTCTCTACAATACATACATACTTACACACATAAACCCTAGAACTAATATGTGAGTTCAGTAAGTTTACACAAACAACATAAACATACAAAAATCAATTATACCTCTATATACTAGCAATGAACATGTGCACACCAAAATTAAAAATGCATTCCCACTTACAATCACTCCAAAATAATACTGAAGTGTAAATCTAAAAAAACATATACATGGCCCAGTATGGTGGCTCATGCCTATAATCCTAGCACTCTGGGAGGCTGAGGCAGGAAGATTGCTTAAGGTCAGGAGTTTGAGACCAGCCTGAATAAAAGTGAGACCCCCATCTCTACCAAAAATAGAAAAAATTAGCTGGGTGTGGTGGTCCACACCCGTGGTCCCAACTACTCAGGAGGCTGAGGCAGTAGGATTATTTGAGGCCAGGAGTTTGAGGTTGCAGTTAGCTATGATCACACCATTATACTCTACCTGGAGAGACAGAGCAAGACTCTGTCTCAAAAAAAAAAAACAAACCACAAAAATACATATACAGGACTTATGTGTTGAAAACTCTAAGACACTGATGAAAGAAATCAAAGAAGACCTAAAATAATAAAGAGATATACCATGTTTATGGATTGGAAGACTCAACATAGTAAAGATGTCAATTCTCTCTGAATTAGTATTCAGGTATAATACAATTCCTATCAAATTCCCAGCAAGACTTTTTTTGTATATATAAATAAGAGTGTTCTAAAATTTATATGGGGTTGGGCATGGTGGCTCATACCTGTAATCCCAGCACTTTGGGAGGCCAAGATAAGAGAATCACTTGAGGCCAGGAGTTCAAAACCAGACTAGGCAACATAGCAAGACTCTTGTCTCTACAAAAAATAATAATAAAATATTAGCCAGGTGTAATGGCATATGCTCATAGTTCTAGCTACTTGGGAGGCTGAGGTGGGAGGACTGCTTGAGGCCAGGAGTTCTAGGATGCAGTGTGCTATGATCACACCTGTGAATAGCCATTGCACTATAGCCTGAGCAACAGAGAGAGACTCTTTCTCTAAAAAAAGAAACCAAATAAACAAAAATTTTTTAAAAAGGCAAGAGACATAAAGAGACATTCCACCTATGAGGATATACAGATGACAAAAATCACATGCTAAGAAGTGCTATTGAGAAAGTCACTATCAATGGACTATTGATTATCTCCCACACCCTGCTTAGCCTTTGTCTATAGTATCTATTGTCATAGTATGTATCATGTATTCATTTGAGTGTTTATTTATTGTCTGTCTCCCTCTAGTAAAATGTAATCCCCATGTGAATGGGACTGGGTTTTTTTTTTTTTTTTTTTTTGAGACAGAGTCTTACTCTGTTGCTCAGTCTAGAGTGCCGTGGTGTCAGCCTAGCTCTCAGCAACCTCGAACTCCTGGGCTCAAGCAATCCTGCTGCCTCAGCCTCTGGAGTAGCTGGGACTATAGGCAGGCGCCACCATGCCCAGCTAATTTTTCCTATATATATTTTTAGTTGTTCAGCTAATTCTTTTCTATTTTTAGTAGAGACGGGGGTCTTACTCTTGCTCAGGCTGGTTTCGAACTCCTGAGCTCAAGCGATCCTCCCGCCTCAGCCTCCCAGAGTGCTAGGATTACAGGCGTGAGCCACCATGCCCGGCCAAAAAAATTATTCTTAAATCACAACAAAGTAATAGTTGCAAGCAGTAACATGACAAAACATCTGTAGCACAACTTCCACATGGTCCCCATGCAGCTGAGAAAAGATAAAATTACGGCCGGGCTGCAGTGGCTCACATGTGTAATCCTAGCACTCTGGGAGGCCGAGGCGGGCAGATTGCTCGAGGTCAGGAGTTCCAAACCAGCCTGAGCAAGAGTGAGACACCGTCTCTACTATAAATAGAAATAAATTAATTGGCCAACTAATATGTATAGAAAAAATTAGCTGGGCATAGTGGTGCATGTCTGTAGTCCCAGCTACTCGGGAGGCTGAGGCAGTAGGATTGCTTGAGCCCAGGAGTCTGAGGTTGCTGTGAGCTAGGCTGATGCCACGGCACTCTCTCTAGCCTGGGCAACAAAGTGAGACTCTGTCTCAAAAAAATAAAATAAAATAAAATTACAGGCTCAGAAAGCTTATCCTTGCTTCCTTTGCCATGTTTCTACCTTGTCACTAGCCACTTCTCTCTATGTCCACAATCTAATTCCTTCTTAGTTTCTTTTTTCTTTTCTTTTTCCTTTTTTATTAATTAGAGACAGTGTCTCGCTCTTGCTCAGGCTGGTCTCGAACTCCTGAGCTCAACAATCTGTCCGCCTCGGCCTCCCAGAGTGCTAGGATAACAGGAATGAGCCACCGTGCCCGGTCCCTTCTTAGTTTCTTAACAACCTTCTGGATATTAAAAAAACGAAGATTATTTTTACTCTTACTTTATCCCTTGATTTTAAGTGTGGTTCTTGTAAATAATACGTATAAGTTTTAAAAATCCATTATGACGTGTGTCTTTTTATAGGAGAATGTAACCTATTTATTATAATACATTTGCATTCACACTGATATTCAAATTTTATGTTTATGTTTGGTATACACATTAGTCTGGGTTCTCCAGAGAAACAGAACCAATAGAAACACACACACACACACACACACTCTTACTAAAAGGAATTGACTCATGTGATTATGGAGGCTGAGAAACCCAAGATCTGCAGTTGGCAAACTGGAGGCCCAGGAGAGTTCATGGTGTAAGTTTCCACTGAGTCTGAGTCTGAGTCCAGAGGCTGAAGGAGACTGATGTCTCAGCTCAAGGTCAGGCAGAGAGAAAGAATTCTTTCTTATTTAGCCTTTTAGTCTCTTCTGTCCATCCAGTGGATTGCATGAGTTTCACCCACATTGGTGAAGGCAGTCTGTTTTCCTCAGTCTATCATTTAAATGTTAATCTTATCCAGAAACATCCTTGCAGACATATCCAGAAATAATGTTTAGCCAAATATTGGGGGGTCCATGGCCCAATCAAGTTGACACATACAATTAACCATCACAAGCTTAGCCCTTGTCAGCCTGGCACCAGATGCATCTCCTTAAAACATACCTAATCTCCAAATAAAGGCAATAATGAGGTCATAATTCTGCCTAACAGGATACAATTATCTTGCATACAACCAGAAACACACTAATCCTTTCCTTAGAAGGTGAGGGAAGATCCTAGACGGATGTTCACTCTTCTTCTGATATCCTATAATTTAACTACTATGATTGAAATACTTAACAATACTATAAATACTATGATATAAAGTTAATTCATCTTATGTTACATGATAAGGGAATAAAAAAGGGAATAAAGCAAAGGTATTTGCATATACATGTGTGTATACACATATATGTTAATGCATATACATAAACATATTCACAGATAAAGAGAAATACTCATGATCATTATGATCCTCATTTCTGCAACTGATCACACAGTTGTAGCTGGTATTTATAACTGCATGCTTCTACTACCCATTGGGTATTCCTTTTGCCATAAGCAAGCACCTCAGCTGGTTTGGTTCTTCAACTGGTGGGGTGACCCAACCTTCATTCCTGAAGGGTCTGGGCCATTAGGAACCCAGCCTGTGTTGGTGGTTGTAGTTTTCCATTGATCTTAGTCATGGGGCATGGTAACACTAAGATAAGCCCTAAGAGACCTCCTGTATTCCAGATGTTCTCGCCCTTAGCTCCATTGTGGACCAGCCATCCAATCTCCCCTAGGCAGTCAAGATCAAGGACCCCTGCCAGCACAGTAACTCCCTTTTCGCCTGCTGATTCAGAGGCATGGGGGGCCCAGGTGGCTGGGCAGCCGTCTCTCACCCTGCAGTTTTCACCTTGATGGTGGCACTATCTCTGCAGTCCCTGCAGGGATGTGGTACTGCTTTTGATTTACTATTTTCCTAGGTAGAGGAAGCTCTACTGGCTTCCTCTTGGCCTTTCCCACGATAACAGCCCTCACTCCAGAGGGAACCAGTGTGAGGATTCTGCCATCGGCTGAGTATTTCTATTCCAATTATGCATTGCAGAACTAGAAAAATAACTACCAATGGGTTCAGGGACACACTGGGTCTACTGTGAGTTGGACCTGGGCTAAAACTCCACCAGTCACCTGACCTCCATAAGCCCCTGCTCTGCCTGGTAGACACACAGGGTCATCTGGAATCAGTGTCAACTCAGACACATTCTCTAGTGGTCTCCGAAAGGTCTGGTTATTTCCTTTCCCCAGCACACAATTACACCGATAAAAGGCCACAGGTCCCTTTGGGGAAGGCTGTGAGAAAGATTAATAATATTAATATAAATTTTGGGTAGTGTCCTGGGGTCCTTCCTCAAGGAGATCTCGCCTACCCTGAAGGGTTCCTGGATCTGCAAACTGGCTCCAGTCTGGGAACTGATTGAAGGGTGATGACTCTCTGCTTTTATGACTCAGGTTAGTAGACTTCTATTGACTTGACCTAGAACTATTCTGCTTATACAGATCAAGTAAGAATTTATAGGCTTCCTACCTATTATCCTTCTCGGTTTTGTGGGGGAGATATTTTAATCTTATATAAATATCCTGCTTCTCATCATAGTTTTCCTCACTAGCATGTGATTCTTGCATGAAGTAATTATCACTATGATAGTTGTCAACTCCTGGTCTTCTAATTTCATTATTCCTTCTACCGTTATTAGTTGCAATCCTACTTCTTCACTTATTTACATTTATTTATTCTTTTTTTTTTTTTTTTTTTTGAGACAGAGTCTCACTCTCTTGCCCAGGCTAGAGTGCTGTGGTGTCAGCCTCGCTCACAGCAACCTCAAACTCCTGGGCTCAGGCGATCCTCCTACTTTAGCCTCCCAGGTGGCTGGGACTACAGGCATGTGCCACCATGCCCGGCTAATTTTTTCTATATATTTTTAGTTGGCCAATTAATTTCTTTCTATTTTTAGTAGAGGTGGGATCTCACTCTTGCTCAGGCTGGTTTCCAACTCCTGACCTTGAATGAGCTTCCCGCCTCAGCTTCCCAGAGAGCTAGGATTACAGGCATGGGCCACCATGTCTGGCCTCATTTCATTTTTATTACCACGGTCTCATCTATTCTTCTCTTACTCCATGGGTTATAATCCATAACTATCACTATTCATTTACTTATTTTGCCCAAATGAAGCTAGTGGGTGCCCCTTGAAGTTGCCTCCTGTGTCTTTTTCCACATCACCCATCATTCTTTAAAGAGTTTTGTACTTTCTAGTACAAGATGTTCTAGGATCATTTTGTACTTTGCTCACCTCAGCCCCAGAAGTAGCCCTGAACCTTTTAGTGGAGAAAGGCACTTAGGAACCAAGATGTGGGCATTTAGTGTGCTCACTGCTACTAGTTATCACTGCTTCTAAGCACAGAGGGCAGAGTTAGAAAATACATTCAAGCATGCCTGCCTGCATGTGTGTGTATAAAATTACATATATCTCTATGTCACATATATACATACATTTCTTGTTTTCTAATAAAGTTTTTCTTTCTTTGTAGATAAAATACTCTTTCTTATACCCCCAAGAATATTAATTAGAAGATTTAAAAACTTATTTTCTATTCCTCATTACCTTTGTTTCATCTGAGTTTCCTTTTTTCTTTTTTGCCATTTTGGTCTCTATCTCCTTCATGGAAGGTTGCCTGCAATCTGGTGGTCTTTGTCTGTTACTTCATATTTAAGAGTGATGCACAAGGACTGTTCCCTATAGTGGTAAAATAGTTTATTCAGACCCAACTTTCCATGAAAACAATTACAGATATTGGAGAAAGTATAAAAGGAAAAGTATCTTCTTAAAAGAAACATAAACGAGAATACACATTCATACAACCATTTTGGAGGGAAATTTGTAATATCAATAAAACTACATACACACTTACCTTTTGACCCAGAAATCCAGCTTCTAGCATTTACCCTGAAGATACACCTCTAACAATATGAAAATACATTTGCACAAAGTTATGAATTGCCGCATTATTTGTAATTGACAAACATGGGAAACAATCTAAGTGCCCATACATGAGAGTAGTTAAATAAGGTATTCTACACCCACAGAAAGTAATACAATTTAGTAAAATATATAATAAGCAAGAGTTCTATGAACTGACATGGAATGATATTCAGGATATACTGTTAAGTGAAAAAGCAAAACATAGAACATTATATGTCTTTAATACACCTTTTGCGTAAAGGTAGGGATAAGAAAATGTACATGTGTTTGCTTTTTTGGAAAAAAAAGAAATCTATGAAGAACAGACCAGAAAGTAATGAGACTGCTTACCAAAGCTAATAGGTAAAAACTGGGTGGAAAGCAGGAGGGATGAGAATAGGATAGAAGTGAAGATGATTGGACATGTCTTTGATATACCTTTTTATATATTCTGAATTTTAGAGCCATGTTAATGTGTCACATACTTAGAGAAAACACCAACAAGGGCAGGGAATACAAAAAAAAAAAAAAGAACACAAAAACAGATGAACTTAGCTATATTTTAAAAGGATAACATTACCACACGGAAAGAGGATGGGGAATAGCTTTGACCAGAGTATTTTGACCATATGCCCTCAGGCTAAAGACCAAAAGAACTGGAAACAAATATTGTGATCTAGTCTGTAGGCATGAGTTAGCAATTACGAAGTACTTTTATGTGTATTATATAATTAAGTAAGTAAATATATTGTGGATAATGAGAACCAGATTTCTCACTCTTAGAGAAGGCAGTTAATATATGAAAATGAGGAAGGTTAGACCAAACTCTGAGTTATTGGATTGAAATCTTTGGATGCATAACTGTGAACTGATGGAGATATATATACACATACTTTTTCTCACATATTCACAAGAAAACTTCAGACCAACATCTCTCATGAACGCAGATACAAAAATCCTTAACAAAATATTACAAATCAGCGGTATGTATTTAAAAAAAAACAACCCTGCACAATTAAGTAGGGTTCATCCCAGGAATGTAGAGCTAGTTCAACATTCAATCAATGCAACTTACCATATTAATAGACTAGAAAAAAACACACAATCATATCATTGAATGCAGAAAAAAAAATCAACTTCTACTCATAATTTTTTTTTTAAAAAATGCATATAAACTAAGAACTAAAGGGAATTTCCTTAATCTAATAAAGGATGTTTATGAAAAACTTCCCACTGACATCATACTTAATGGCGAGAGGCTGAATGCTTTCCTCCTAAGATCTAAAACAAGACAAGGATGCTTTTAAACACCTTTATTTAACATCATACTGGAAGTTCTAGCTCGTTCAATAAGGCAAGAAAGAGAAATAAAAGGTATATACACTGGAAAGCAAGAAATAAAACTGTCTTTCTTCATAAACAATATGATTGTCTATGTAGAACATCTCCCCAAACCTACACACACACACACACACACACACACACACACACAAACTACTGGAACTAATAAGTGAGTTTAGCAAAGTCACAGGATATAAGCTGAAGATACAGAAGTCAACTGTGTTCTTACACACCAGTAAACCATTGGAATGTGAAATTAAAAAATATACCACTTACAATAACACCAAAAAAGTACTTAGGTACAAGTCTTATAAAATACGTGCAAGATATGTTTGTAGGAAACTACACAACACCAGTGAAAGAAATCAAAGAAGATCTAGATGACTTGAGAAAAATATCTTGTTCATGGAGTGGAAGACTCAATATTTGAAAGGTATAAATTTTCACAAATTGATTTATATATTTAACACAACCAAAACCAAAATCCAAGCAATTTTTTTTTTTTTTTTTTTGAGACAGTCTCGCTCTGTTGCCTGGGCTGGAGTGCTGTGGCATCAGCCTAGCTCACAGCAACATCAAACTCCTGGGCTCAAGGGATCCTCCTGCCTCAGCCTCCTGAGTAGCTGGGACCACAGGCACACACCACCAGACCTGGCTAATTTTTTCTATTTTTAGTAGAGATGGGGTCTCACTCCTGCACATGCTGGTCTCTAACTCATGACCTCAAGTCATCCTTCCACCTCAGCCTCCCAGAGTGCTAGGATTATAGGCATGAGCCACCATGCCCGGCCCCAAGCAAACTTTTGAATAGATAATAACAAGCAATTTCTAAAATATATAGATTTTATACAATGTATGCAAAAAAAAAAAAAGGAATAGCCAAAGTGATTCTGAAAAAGAAAAATATACTTGGAAGACAAGTGTACTTTCCTGATTTCAAGACTATTATAGTAATTATGATATATGGTGAAATGATAAACACACAGACTGATGGAACAGAATAGAGAAGCCAGAAATAAACAAGTGGTGCTGAAACAATTGACATCCACGTGCAAAACAAACAAAACTTAACACATACCTCACATCTGACAGAAAAATTAAATCAAAATGGATCATACACTTACATGTACAACATAACACTACATAACTTCTAGAAAAACATTTAGGAGAAAATCTTCATGACCTTAGATTTGGTGATAAATTTTTAGACACAATCTCGAAAGCATAATCCATGAAAGAAATAATATATAAATTGGATTTTATAAAAATTAAAAACTTTTGCTCTTTGTTACACTGTTAAAACAATTAAAAGACAAGCTACAGATTGGGAAAGATATTTGCAATTCATATATCTGATAAAGGATTCATATCCAGAACACTAAGTGCCCGGACCATGGAACAGTACCACCACATGGCACGATCCAATCAGATAGAGCCCCGGTTTTGCTTTATGGCAGGATCCAGTCAGATCATGCCCCCTGGCATTACCTCACTGCAAGATCCAATCAGATCATGCCTCATTACCCTCTGCCTATAAAACCTACCCCAGCTCCCAGCAGAGACAGACAGAGTTGAGCCAGACTCCTTCCTATATCCTGTTTGACGGCCTTGCAATAAACTTTTCTCTCTTCAAAAGAACCAGTGCCTCGGTGTTTGACTTTCCACTGCACATAGGTGAACATACTCAGGTTGTTTCAGTAACACCCTTAAAACTCACCAATAAAAAAAAAATCAGTCTAATAAAAATTAAAACTCCAATTACAAAAATGGATAAAGGAGCTAAATAGACATTTTACTAAAAATATGATGGAGTTGGCAAATAAATGTATGAAAAGGCCCAACATCATTGGGAAATGTAAATTAAAGCAACAATGAGAAACCAGCTAAAACGCCCCAAATCCTCCAATATCAACATGCCTCGAGGACGTGGGGCAACAGAAATTCTTGCCCATTATTCATGGGAATAAAAAATGATGCGGTCACTTTGGAAGACAGTGTGGAAGCTTGTTATAAAGTTAATCACCTACACGTCGCACAGATTCTTTGCTAGATTCCCAGGCAGATACACACGGGAAAAAAAGAATAATCCTTCATTGATATTGTAGGTAAAGGCCATAAACAGTAAACCAATGAAACATGGCCATAAAAATTGAGGAACTTTATCTAAGAATTAACAGATTTCATAGTTTTTTTCAGATGCAGGTATTATAAACCAAGGCAAATAAAATGCACTTTCCAAATTTATTACACTCCTAGGGGCAACTAAAACTCAGATAAAACCCTGCAGTCTTACTGCCTTGACAAACCAGAGGGCACGGTTTGGAAGGAAAAAAAGCAGCTGGAACGTGAGGGGGGGAGGTGGAAATCCCAGAAAGGAAACAGCCATAGAAGGGGAGCCAAATTCTGTGTACAAACTTTGCCCAAATTTCTGGCTGACCTCTGAAATACCTGTGTTTTGGGCAGACTCCAAGCAGACAAACAGACTAAGAGAACTTCTGTATCAACTGCAGCCCACCACAGGGGAGATGAGAATAAAACAAACAAGTAAAAAAACCCAATACTCTTTAGAGAAGCATAACCCAATCACAAAATTACTGGAAATACAAAGAAATAAGAACATGTGAGCCACAGACAAGAGAAAAGGTGATCCACAGAGGCTGACCCTGGGAAGGGACATGTCTAGCATTAGCAGAGAAGGATTTGAAAACTATGCTGAAAGAAACAAAAGTAAATAGGGTCACTGAATGAAAGTAATTCCAGTAGAGAAAGAAGTTATAATAAAGAACCACAGGAAGAGTCTAGAACTATGCTTGCAGAGTCCTGGAGCTCTCTGGGGAGTGTGGTGGGGGTGGGTGCTGGTGGGGAGGTAAAAGGATCCTTTTGTGAAGAATAGGGTAGAGGAAGTGAGTAGGGAAGGCTTAGTGTGTTGTAGGGAGTGTCTCAGTGTGTGTGGGGGAGATGTATTAGGTCACTAAATATGAAATGTCCTATTTAGAATCAAGTATAATTTATTATATCTCAAACAAGGAGCGGTACAATTAACCAAAGTATGTACCTAATCTTGACACAGTTTTGCCATCTTAAGGGTATCTTGTTTATGTCAGCAGCCAAGAAGGCTGGAGAGGAAGTGGCCATGAAATTGTGAAAGGTGTTTTCCAAAGTTTGTTGAGAATTGAATATTTTTCCTTGCAAGAAGTTGGTATTTTTCTCTACAAATAAAGAAGGGTCATGTGTGATCGATTAAAAAAGCAAGGGAGAAAGGACATTGTGATTAATGTGATGAAAACATACGAAGGAACATCAAAATGAACAAGGTGAAGAAGTGGAATGGTTAACAATCTATGAACCTCACAAAAGCAAGGCAAAAGAAAAAGAGAAATCACCCTTAAAGTCATAAAGAGTAAAATAGAGGAATAAAATCAAATAGTCTATGAATGAACTGAATTAACCCATTGAAAGACAAAGACGGTTACATTAGGTGAAAAATTAAAAAACAATAGTAAGCTATCACACAAAAAATTAAAGCAAGCAGAGAAAGGCTGACAGTGGGTGGGGACCTGGCCAGGCTAGACTAGGAGGGTGGCAGACATAAGGGGCCTCAGCAGAGATAAGAGAACTACAACATGTAAATCCTACAGCAGCAAACATGAGGATCTGCAGCGAGTGGGGGATTTCCTGGCAATCCCAAGTCCGCAGATTGACCCCAGATCGACTGGAGCGTTGGAACTGAGCAAGTGCCTGAGGCAAGATGAAGGTGCGCAGGAACTGCTCCCGGGAAAGGGCGCCTCAAACACCACCCACTCTTCAGGGCGGAGGCTGAATTCCTTGACAGTAAAGTTAGTTTAGAATGGGCAAAAAGATGAGCCCCATTCTCCTTCCCCGAGTCTTTCTGAAGCCGGAATAACTTGGTTCCAAGAACTAATAAATTCAGTAAAAGGGAACTATGCACCAAACTCATATGATAATACGAAGTCAAAAGTTTAGACAAAATATTAGCGTATAGAATCCGGTAACGTATCAATGACAGGCAGGGATTATTCCAGGAATGCAAAGGTGCTTCAACGTAAGATGAAGCCTGAACACACTAAAGGAGAAAACCCGTGCGGACGCAGCAACAGATGCTGCAAGTGCGCAGCCGAACTTGCTAATTCCTGCGTGTGACCAAGACGACCACCGGTAGTGCTGGGAGCGGGGTCTGTCACGGGAAGGGCGATGGGCCGCCAGGGCGACGCTGGCCGGGCTCAGCGCGGACCCCGCCCCGCCGGGCAGACCTCGGCCACCGCGTCCCAGAGCCGCAGGCGCCGCCCCGCCCGCGCCCCGGTGCGCGCCCGCGGCCCCGTGCAGCGGCTCCCGCGCCAGGGCGGCGCCGCGGCGGGCGGAGAAGCCGGCGGGGCGGGTGTCTGGCGGCCCACGCGCCGAGCCGCGCGCCCCCGGGCCGAAGCGTGGGGCGCGGGGCCCGCCCAGCGCCGCCTCCTGGCGCCCGCGCACCGTGCCCTGCGGGTCCCTGGTCCCGGCGCTCTGGCCCGGCGCCCGCAGCCACGAGCGAGGAGGGTCCAGGCGCCGCCACCCCAGGGCAGCCCGGCCCGCGTCTGCCCCTGCCTGTCGCGGCACTGTTTGCCAGCAAGGCCCGCTGTTTTCGTGCGCGGCGTTTACAGAATAAAAGGCTCATCAGGAAGAGACCAGTTTGCGGGAGAAATGCCTGGATTTCCCCAAAACTATCAGCAAATACCTTTTGGGGGTTTTTTGAGACAGAGTCTTTGTTGCCCAGGCTAGAGTGAGTGCCCTGGCGCCAGCCTCGCTCACAGCAACCTCAAACTCCTGGCCTCAAGCAATCCTGCTGCCTCAGCCTCCCGAGTAGCTGGGACTACAGGCATGCGCCACCATGCCTGGCTAGTTTTTTCTGTATATAGAAGTTGGCCAATTAATTTCTTTCTATTTATAGTAGAGCCGGTCTCGCTCTTGCTCAGGCTGGTTTCGAACTCCTGACCTCGGGCAATCTGCCTCCCAGAGTGCTAGGATTACAGGAGTGAGCCACTGCGACTGGCCCAAATACCGTAACTATCAAAAAACTTAAGTCATTTCGGTTAACATTAGGAATGAGACACCAGTGCCTATCACCATTATTATTATTTTCTTGGAGATCTTAGTAAATGTAATGAAACAACATGAAGTGACTGTATAGTATTAGAAAATACTATATTATTTTTGCTCTAAATTGCTCCCCTGCTGAACAGGATTTTCCAGCTTGAACTCCATAGCACGTTGTTATGTGGCTTCATGTTTACCTCCAAAGAGTTAACAGAGATCTTTTACTTTTATTTTTGAGAGAGAGATTGGAACTTCATATGTAAACCCTAGCCACTTTTAAGATTATCACATACCCATTTGACCCATTTGAGAACATTTGTACTACATTAGGATCAGTCACTTTCAAAAATACTTAATTCACTAGCAAATTACCAATAATTTAGATTTAACCAACAGTTATTAGTTATCATTGTGCACCACTTTCTTGTTTATTTTCTTTCAGGAGATGTCCATATTGATTCAACTCTTGCTTCTCTGGGTTATTTGTAATTTTTTAAAAATAAAGAGTGTAATTTACTTTCCAAATCCTCTATGTCAGAGTTCATCTTTTGCTTGAACACCTATATGACAACTTGGTTTGATATGGCTCCATTGACTTCTATCATTCAGTGTTTTAGGTCAGTTTGATATCAGTTCTCATTTTCTTTCAAATTGTAGGTCTCTGGGACTTAGGTATTTTTTCCCTCTCTCTTCATAACTCAGTGCTAAAAACTCCCTGGTCAGAGCCTTTGAAGTACAAAATTACAAGAACTGGTCCTCAAAGGTTCTATAGTTTTGGTCAATTGGAGTGAAAGCATTTAGAGTGATTTACTTCTGAAGAAATAGTGCACTATTTTGCTTACTTTGATAAGGAAGTCCAGAAAATGATATTTAAAGTATGTTCACAATCTTTAGTGTATAAACTTTTCTATAGAATAGAGATAACACCAGTGTCAAAATTACTTTCTTTCTTCTTTTCTAGTGTCAAGTTTTGAAAGAGTAGTTCTTTTTAAAAAATGCATCGTAAACATTAAGATGGCTGAGACTTTCAGGTAAAAGCTATATTTGCTCTTCATCCAACAAATACGTGTTGGTTATCTGCCCTGTGCTTGGAACTGTGTGGATAGCAGTTTGTGCTCAAGTGCGTAGAATGTGTATCATCCTGAGATGATCTAGTAAGCAGTTATAAATGTTCAGAGGGCAAATGAGTTACGGCTTGAGGATGGGTAAGAATTTGGCATGCGAAGTGCCTGGGCAGGAGAACGTAGCTGTCCAGGGGTGGCGAACAGGACACCTGAAGGCGAAGGGCTGGGTAGGCACAGGTGCTAGTGTAGGGAGCAGTGAGTAACTCCATGTGGACGTGGCGGAAGGAAGAGGAAGAAATGGGCAGGTGCAGAATGGAAGAAAATTTTCAGGGTCCTTCAAATCACTAACTTGAAGCTCTTTTCAATAAAGCTAGCACTTGGG
This sequence comes from Mirza zaza, assembly GCA_008750895.1. Classification (NCBI taxonomy): domain Eukaryota; kingdom Metazoa; phylum Chordata; class Mammalia; order Primates; family Cheirogaleidae; genus Mirza; species Mirza zaza. The sequence continues at coordinate 42,769 of VSMD01106293.1, forward strand.
AATATGGACATAATATATGAAAGAATTTATGACAGAAAATACAACAGTCAGTAGCACCTCATTACAGCAAAAGGTAACTTAGAGCACTGGGGATGAGTTGAATTCACCTGCTGGAAGTCTTCAGACTAAATGGTCTTCTAGACACTTACAGGGTTTATGTTTGTTGCAGCCACTGATCACCATTAGTTCTGGGGTGGGAAAAGCTGACATAAATTAAAATTTTTAAATAGGGCACCATGGCTAAGGCCATTGACCTACTTATGCAATGAACATTCCTAGGGCATGAAAATCTGGTTATAGGAGCCAGCTTAAAAAATGTCATCAGGTGTGTGTATGAATACTAATAACAGGTCGATTATGTACTTTAAAAAACAGGGTTGTTTACCAACATCATTCCAACAAGACTACCAACTGCACTAACCACACTTTGAAAGGAGCCTCAAGAAAAAGATGAAAGTTCTCTAATGACAAATGGAATAAGCCAAAAATAAAAATTTCCAAAAACTCTAATACTGAGAAGCAGAAAACATACATACCTTACATGAAGACCATTACACTTCCCACTCTGATCCCCTCAAAACCCCAGGGCCTTGACTAAGGTATTATTATAAATGGACTGTTTGTTTTCAAAAAAGATTTAATTTACAGAATTTTTCACTTGTACATTTATAATAAATATTGGTTTACATCTCAAGTATGCAACTATAGAGTAAAGCAATGTTAGCCTGTTGACATTTTTTTTTTAAAGACTTGCTCATCAGAAGAAAATAGTTTTTGTCTGCAATAATGGCAGCTGAAGGTAATAGCATAGAAAAGGCTATTCTGAGTCTCCCTAGCAGATACTGTCTCCCTCAAGCACTGGGCTCATCCCTTTCTTTTTCTAAAGCAGACAGAACCTGGGGATTTATGTGCTCATATGTGCTGTTAATGGTATTATCAGAGAGAAAAGTGTTTCCACTTCCTTTAAGGTAAAGCCAACTACTCTAAAGAATGACAGTGAAAACTGGCTGTATTAGTCAGGATTCTCCAGAGAAACAGAACAATTAGCATGTATATAGAAATATGTACAAAGACTGATTTTAAGGAATTAGCTCATGTGATCGTGAGGGCTGGGAAGTTTGAATGTGCAGGGCAGGCCTGCAGGCTGGAGACCCAGGGAAGAGTTGATGTTGGAGTCTGAAGTCTGTCTGGAGACAAAATCCCCTCTTCTCATGGGGATCTCAGTCTTTTCTCCTGAGGCCTTCAACTGATTGGATGAGGGTAATCATTATGGAGGGTAATCTGCTTTACTCAGTTTACTGATTTAAACGTTAATCATGGGCGGGTGTATACATACATAATGAATGAGATGTGCACCATCTGGGGGATGGTCACGATGGAAACTCAGACTTGTGGGGGGAAGGGGGAAAGTGCATTTTTTGAAACCTTAAAATTTGTACCCCCATAATATGCTGAAATAAAAAAAATATTAAAAAGAAAACGTTAATAACATCTAAAAAATATTTTCATAGTGACATCTAAACTGGAGTTTGACCAAAAACTGTGTACCATGGCCTACCCAAGCTGACAGATAAAATTAATCATCCCACTAGCCAAGACTCAGCATCTTCAGAGTAGAAAGATTTATTATTGACTACTGTTTCTTTGTAGAATAGAATGCAGTTGAACTCAAGCCATTCTAGGTTTTACTGTTTTTGTTTTAGGCTGAAATTGCCAATATTTGACCATTTTTGATCTATGGAAAAGGGTAACTTAGTATGGCTCAATCCAATATTTAGGTTTCCACCCCACAGTTAGTTGATGTTGCTATCTTCACTGAGATGCCTGATCAGGAAACAAACTTCCTTCTATAAAGCTAACTTCTTACGCTGGAAACAGTGGCTCACACCTATAATCCCAGCACTTTGGGAGGCCAAGGCAGGAAGATCACTTGAGGCTAGAAGTTAGAGACCAACCTGGGCAACATAGTGAGAACTTCTCTCTACAAAAAATTAAAAAAATTAGCCAAGCATGGTGGCAGGTACATGTAGCCCTACCTATTTGGGAGGCTGAGGCAGGAAGATTGCTTGAGCCTGGGAGATGGAGGTTACAGTGAGCTGTGGTTGTGCCACTGTACTCCAGCCTGGATGACAGAGTGAAAGTGTCTCAAAAAAAAAAAAAAAAAAAAAAAAAAAAGAGAAGAAAAGAAAAGAAAGCTAGCTTTCTTGGACTTAGCACAAAGTGGTACCCTTTTGTTCAAGAAATTTTTGTTGAATAAATGTTCAACTGAGAAAAAGTGACACCAAAACTCAAGCTGTCTATAGCTAAAATGAACTTTTTCCTCTTCTTAATGATAAACCATTAGTGTGAACTTTTTATTTAATACTAATGAAAAAGTCTCTATGCCCCATCAGGTCTATGCTGCAATAAATAAACTGTATTTCTAATTAATTTTCCATATTTTACCCTAAATGAATTAATCCCAAACATACTTTTTCAGAGTATTCTACTCCTGAGTACTAAGCAAAAGCATTTTCCTTCTATAAAGTTCTTGAAATATTTTATATGACCGAATTTAAATAAAAACATATTTAGTGCTAATTCTAAGAATTAACACAAAAATACTGTGATAATTTGCTGGAATTAAACAAGGGAAAGAGGAATCACTGTTAATTTTATCCTCTGAAAAATAGGAACGAGCCAAAGGCAAAGGAAGAATTGTTCCTATCAAAGAAGTGCTATGAGATATGTAACAAACTGTTTCTACGATTGATTCCTGGAGAGGTATTAACTGCATTTTTAGAATTAATATCTGTGTCTTAGAAGCTGCAATACTGGCTTTTTTTTTATTAAAAAAACTTTTTTTGAAGGCTGGTCAAGTGAGGCAGTGGGAGTGGAGAAGGAACAAAGGAACCTTACCTGGTTGCGATCGATCACTTGTAAACACCACTGCCCTCGGACCAGCTGAGCATTACTGCCTGTTTAATCGACAAGTGTCAGCTAAAATGACATATGTGCCATCACCATTTTGGCCCACATGAATTGTGGGAACTTTCTTCAGCAAAATTTTAGGCAAACTGCCCAAGTGGAACTTCGGTAAGGATAATTTATAGTACTGACAGTAAGTGTTAAAGAAATGCTAAATGCCAATTTTATCTCACAGGAAAAAGGAACAAATAGCTTTTTTTGAATTCTAAACTCACCTGGATTAAAGTTTTGATGCATCCTCATTTAACATTTTTTTATTTACAATTCTATCCTTCTCCTAAAGGTACAAAAGTTTTAAAACAAACAAAAACACCCCTCTGGCACTTTACATTTCAACAAGTACTGTCCTAGAGCCAGCTATTAGACTCTTATATTCATCAATGAGAAAATATTTATAATTTGAAGTGAAAAAAAGTTATACCAAATAGAAAAGTATCCTCTATTAAAATTTCAGGAAGATCTTCATTATCTAAAGCAATTCTATAATTTTATTCATATATTTTGTGGAATTCACATATCTTTTTCTTACAGCAAACATAACACTGTAGGCCACAAGAAGCTGCAGTACTATTGTTTAATTAGCAGCAAAGTAATATTTTAAATCTGGGTATCTGGACAATAAATAGCCTGCTTCTTTGGATGTGAATGTTTAAAATGTAGTATAACTGCAGCTTCATAATGTGATTGCTATTTTACAGAGCTTATACACACACAAAAAATATGATCTTTGTCTATATTTTATACAAATACAACAGTAGTTTGTGAATACAATTTAAGTACATGATATACATGATAAGCCACTTGATTTCCCAATATCACAGAATAGCAATTTTAAATGCAATAAAAATATACAAAATTCAGCCTGGAATGCAGATTTTTTCTTTTCTATTTTGACTCAAAACTTTATCATTAGAACATTTTTAGAGTACTAGTCCAAACACTTTTTCATTAGCTAAAAATACAATTTCAGCAGTCCAGCTTATGTTCAGGCATGATGCAATCCATTTCCTAATGGATTCCCAGTTTTTGTTAAATTCAAAGGGCTGTTAGTAACATACAGCATGTTCTTCACTCCACACCCTGTTATCAAGCCCCCACTTTCCATTCTGAGTTACAGTCACCTTGTGGACAAAAGCTGGGTTTGTTCTGGTAACATTTGCACATCCAAGATCTCCTTTTGCAAGCGCACATGAATACATTGTGGTGGTGTAAAAGTTTGTTAATGACAAATTAAGTCACAGTATAAAAATATATTGTACACCTTTACACCTAATGTAGTCCTTTTTCTATGGATAAAAAAACACAACTGAACAAGACAGAGAAGTTTGTAGCACCATGAAGAGTTGTATCCCAAGTTACATTAGCAGCATGATCCAACATAATATTGAAGGAGTGTTTCTGAGAAGATAAACATTCATTCTGGTTCATTTGTACCACTGAAGCTTATACAATGAAGTGTTTTATACATTAGCAATAGTTCTGTGTCATTTCTAGAGCTAGATGACTTATCAAAAGACACTGCCTTCCATCCTTAGAGGGTTGATAACATTGCAGAAAGGCCAACGAGTGATTTAAGTGTGCCTTTACCAATGTTGGTAGCATTATCTTCTTTTATGTGATCCAACAAGAGCTCTGTATGGGTTTTTAGCACAAAACTACACAATACAACTTATGTAGATCTATGTAATCACAATAAACTATGCTGTAGACATGGCTGCTGACACAGTGTGAGAAAAACAAGACAAATTCAACTTAGGCACTCCTTTGCTAGAGATAACAGTCTACCATTGCTAATGACGAATACTCAACGACATTTAAAAGATCTCCTCCAATGTTACAAGGATCTCAGTAGGCTAGAAGCAACCTGGGCGAACTGGTATTTTTTAACTTACGTACTGGGAAGACAGTGTGCTTTGAGACACGTAAACTTTGTAAAAAAATAAACCATTGTAAAACCTTATGAAAAGACACACACTGATTCTGTGCAATATAGCAAATTGATAAGAAAACACTGTAAAAATGTACCTGTTTAAAATACCATCTACCATTTTTATACACGAAGCATTATATATCAAAGGCCTACATATATATCATCTAATGGCACTTGAAAACAAATTATAATAAGTCTTAAAATAAAAGGCATAACCTATAAGAGTTTCTGTAAAGGTTTAGATTCATTTTGAAAGTGCTATATCTTGTAATATGTGTAGTATAGAGGTTGACCAAGCTCTATTTTTTAAAAAAATATTGGCCTATAATATGTGTATTGCTCACTAGATGAATGATCCTGAAAATATGTACTCTTTAACATTCATTATTAGCTTAATAAAGCAATCAGCTCTGGCTCATGTTTCAGTCAGTATATGGTTTTTAAAAACCGCTACTGTCCAAATTAACACAATATATCACTATATTCCATAAATGACTAAGAAAAATAAAGCACAAGCAACAAGTAGGCAAAAATACACAGCTTAAAAGAAACACTAAATGAAATTAAAAAGTTGCACAAAGAGTGGTGCATGATCAGCCAGGACAATCGAAGTTTTAAAAAACCCGCACTTGGTAATAGGATTTTAAAATGCAAGTTTTGACAGTGACCAATAACTATAAAGATACTTGTGTATATTAATGGATAATATTGCTTACAGTGCCAAGATCCTTCCACAAGCACACCTCCATGTTCGGTGCCTTAATTTGTACACACATGTGGAAGTCAAACTGAATGAGGTTCAATATCTTGTCTGAGCTCCAAATTTCTAAACTATTTTTTTAATTTAATGTTAATCCCTTTTTTATCTTTAACCAAGCTAAGCCACTACCAGAAATTTCAAGGGTGATGATTCTGGCCACCGGAGAATGAAAACAGCCGGCAATAAGTATTTTTAATCACATCTAGTTGACATAGAAACACATTTTTTCTAGGAAAAAGAGAGCCAATTCTGTGTTACATCCTTGTTAGAACACTGTGCAATTAAAAAACAAGTCTGCCTCGTCTTTAATAGAAATTCTCTCAGAAACAGTTTAGTGACCACTACAGTCAATTTTAAAAACAAATTAGCTGAATTCCCTCTTACTTTGAAGTGTTATTTCAAGTCTGCGGGGGCAGCAATAGGCAAAGAGGTGTACGTATGAGAATTAAGACTCCATAATTCTAACACTGGTGCCCTGAAAGATGCATCTGAATTCCACACAGGGCAAGAATTAGGTTAAAAAAAGGTGTGTGTATATGTGTGTGTCTGTATGTATATATGTACATATCAGACACACATACATATATGGTGCCATTCCCCATTTCCAAAATGCTTTATTTAATAAATCCTGGTACTCCCTTTTTTTTTTAAATTAGCAGTGAAATACAGCCTACTCAGGCCAACGTCTTTAGTTCATTAAGTTGATGACTTCTTAAGCAAATTTTAGGCAGAATAAAGTAGTGCTTCCACACTTGCTATTTGTGATTTCTATTTAAAAATAGGTTTCTATTTATTTGTGCTGTCACCAAATTTCTTTTTCCTTTTATACAGTGATTAAAGCAATATTGAACACTAATCATTCAACTAAAGATTTAGGTAAGCAATCTGTTTCATAGAAACTAAAGGAAGCAGTGACGAAGCAGAGCGAAAGCCTACTTTCAGAGCAAATATTCTCCTAACCAAAAGCTTAGGAGCAGTTTGAAAAATTTTAAAATGTATTTCCTTATTAACATATATAATTTTAATGCCTTTGGAACACACTTTTTAATAAAATGTAATTTTTCATAATAAAATTTAAATACATAAGTATAAAAACTACTGCTCCTAGGATTAAAAAAAATAGGAGCATGATAAAATATCAGGAGTCAAAGCTCCTTCAGAGAGCAACTTTGATTCTATGAAGTGCGATATACGTGTGTGTGTATAATATATATAGTGAAACCCCCATTTATATTATTACAATTTACATTTCTCCACAAATTATACTACTCCCAAATATTTTAAATAATGTATTATAATCAGTCATCTGCACTCATTTTCAGAAATTCTTGGTAAACATTGCAATCTGCAGTGATAACTGGCCCTACAAAAGGGAAAGAAGCTTCCATATAGGGCTAATGAGTGCTCAGAATATTTTTTTTTTTAAGAGATATATACTCTTTTATAAACCTCCCACCCCCACCCATGCCCCAACAGATAGGGTCTCAAAATAAGGTGTTAACAAGTGCTTAATAGATATGTTTCTTAGGTTGATGTTCCAACTGATGCTTAGAAAAAATATAGTAATTAGATCTTAGAGAAACTTATGGTGGTTGTCTAACGTAAGGAAAGCCTATAATAACTGTTTTATTCAGTGAATACAATATTCTCGATTGTTATTTTCACATTAACCAAGATAGTGCTTATTTTGCTTTACTTTGTTCCCCTCTACAAATTGAACTTATTTGCAACACTCCTCCCCTTCCCCAGAAATGCATAAAAGTGGGGTTTTACTGTATATATTTTTAGTCATTTAAAACTTTGTGGTAATTCCTCGAACAGTTTTCTAATGCATTTAACTTGAAATTCTCCATTCAAAAATCACGAGAAAAGATGGATTCACATTAAATAAGACAGATAGCATGGGGGTAGGATTGTTCTTGTTTTCTGCTTTTGGCTCTTAAAGAAACGTGTCAAATTCAGCAAGAAGTGATATAAGCAACATGCTTTTACTTTACTCCTAAAGCGTCTAGTTTTCAACCCTGCTAATAGGGGACATGAGCCTTACGCAAGTTCCCAAGTATAACCATGTGTTTCACATCTACCTTCCTGCTTAGGAGTCTACGACACCATAGATGCTGAGACAGTCCATTCTGAGATAAACATACCTGATGTTTGTAGTGCTACAATGGCTCTAGATTCTGGACTACCATGGACCAACAATCAAAATAAAATTGCTGACTATACTCAACCCACACTTTGGCTGTGAAAGGTGGAAAGATTAAATGATCTATCTATATATTGAGACTCTGAAGACTCCGATGCCATAAGCTATTAATATATTAAATGGAAAAATAGCAAGTTAAGAAGGTTGAAAAGTGGCAAAACATCTTGTATACTAATTTAGGGGCTACTATTAAGTAACATGAAATGCCATGTCACCTTACTAGGAATTCTTTTTCCTATAAATACTGGTGCTTTGTGTTTAGGGTTTGTTTCCTTATATGCTCATAATAAAGACAGCAAATATTTCAGCCAGACAATAGCAAGTCTTCAAAATATACTGATCTGAAGTTATGGTATAGCTAAGAAACTTAACTGTTATCTCCCCAAACTGGATTCTTAATTCATTTAAAATACTTGATTATGAATCCATTTAGAGACTAGTAAAAATTTTAAAAGTCTTGAGTTATTCACATACATCTTATAAAATTTACATTCTGTTGCAAAATTTTTTAATGAGCCAAATGTCAAAAGGTAGAGCCATTGTTATTGGACAAAAATGAAAATTTTAAGATCTAAAAGTAATTTGAACATTGGATTTATAAAACTTTCCTAATAATAATGGCTTTCCTATATGAAAAAACCTCTTAAAATATGACAATTGGCAGTGAATCAGGACAAAATACCCTGGTAAACATAACTGAACACAAATGGTTCCAAAGCTCATTAAAAAAGCTAGTTTCTATTTCATACTGGCTTAATGAAAATTGTTATTATACAAAAGCAGAAAGTTTTATACTGCCTTAAAGTAGGCACTAAAATAAAAACGGTCATCTAGGGCAGGGCTACACATACGTTTCTGTAATAAATCCACATCCCAGAATCCTACTGAAAAGCTTGATGGAAACGTGGGAGGGTGGTGCTTGTGCTTAAACTGCTGGTGAAAGCTGCTGACAGCGAGTGCAGAGACCCAAGCCCTATAGTGTTTGCAGGATCCTGAAGATCCTGTGTTTGTGGGGGAAGCTGGGAAACAGAAGAATGTGCTTCCTCTTGGGAATAGCTCATTCCAAGGCTCCCCACTGATATAGGATTATAGGGAGGACCATTTAAAGGTATGAAATTAAACAACTGAGAAAAATCCAATGCTGGTGTGTTGAGGGGGTCGCTGATAGAGATAGAACTTTTGGACAGGGAGAGATCCCCCGCACCATCATCTAGGGACCCAATCTGAGGATCCAACCCTAGCTTAGATGACGATGCTTGAGAATCCTGGGATGAAGAGGGCATGCCACCTTGTAACTCCATCAAGTAACTCTCAATTTCCCCCTTTAATGGCTGTTCTTTTTCAGGAATAGAAATTGCATATGAGGTAGAACTGAATGGATATTTGAAAGAAAGGTGGTGAGAGGGATGAACAGCATCCATATCTATTGGGCATGTCATTCCCAAAGGTAAAGTTGTGATCATTTGGTGGGCAGATCCCGAGCTCTGCATGGACTGAAATGGAGTGTTATAGAGGTTTAACTGCAAAGTGTTTGTGAATGGCTTTGATAACAGTTCACTGGAAGGTAAGGACATCACCGGAAGGAGCTCATCTTTTATAGGCACAGACACATTGCAGGTAAATGGATCCAGGAAATCCACTGGTTCTGTTTTGACCTTCAGAAGCTCTTGATTGTGACTCTTCTTCATATGTCGAGTCAGGTGATCCTTCCGTCCAAATCTCTGTGCACAATACTGACAGAGGAAGTCCTTTCTTCCAGTGTGCACCACCATGTGTCTCCGGACATCTTTTCGGGTGTAGAACCGGCGATCACAATGTTCGCACTGGTGCTTTTTTTCTTTAATTCCACCAGATGACTTGCCCGCATGAGATTTAAGGTGCTCCAGAAGCACTCCTGTGCTTTCGAAAGTCTGCAAACATACCTTGCAGGTGAGGTCGCCGCTTGTTGCGGCATGCAAGGCCAAGTGACGTTTAAACCCAAGCTTGGTATTATAGTTTTTGCCACATTCTTCGCACTTAAACGTCTCTTTGTTAGGGTCGTGTGTATGGAGGTGATTCTTCAGATGATCTTTCCGGTGAAACATTTTCTCACAATAATTACACTTGTGGGTTTTCTCAGGAGAATGAGTAGCCATGTGCCTTTAAATACAGATATATTCTGTAAGTAATTATCACAACAAAAATGGCATGTATTCACTTTTCAAATGGAAGCTAAACTATTATGCTAACATAGAATTCCCTCAATAATGAAAACTGTTTAACTTAATATATACCACAAGGATAGTTAATACACCTAAATACTGCAAAACTTGAGCCATTTAAGTTGCCACTTTAGTTTTTGCTGGTTTTTAGCTATCATTACACAAGCAAATGAGCAAGACTGAATATACTCACGTAAACGTCCATACCCTTTTCTTGTTGAAATTTCTTTCTACAAATGGAAATCTATTCTCATTAAGCATTTTATTTTAAAAAATCCAAAGACACTAACACATAAAAGTATGTGATTCAGAATACTAAAAACTAGCCAATCTCTAATCTACTTAACATTTCCTCTCTGCAAATCAGCTGAAAAATGTGTATACAAATACATATGTTTACAATGGCTTCAAATAGCCAACATAAGAGAAAATATAATCTGAAAGACAAATAAGTTTAATACCTTTGTAATTTGTACTTAGAAACAAAGGCCTTGGTGCAGTCTTGTTGTGTGCACTTGTAGGGCCTCTCTCCTGTGTGAGAGTAGGAGTGAACCTTTAATTTCTCAACACTGTTAAAGGCCTTGTCACACAGTTGGCAAGTAAAGTTTTTTCTTGGTTTGGTTTCACCACGCTTACGTTTCCCTGAAGGGACTTTCTGGGTATCTCTTACTTCTGACAAATCACCAGGAATGACAGTGGCCATCGCAGCCTAAACCAGGCCTTCTTGTTGGACACTTGGGAACTGCCCAACTCCACTAAATGATATAGCTTTAGGTGGCTTCTCAAGTTTCATGTGGTCGTAAAAGAAAGCAAAAAGGGACTGGAAAAAAAAATAAGAAACAACTAGTTTGTAACTAAACTCAATTTTTAAAAATTTTATTTGCTATGTGATGCTTTTGAATTAAAAAAGAAACCAATAAAATGGATTCAGCTGGTCTAATGTAATATCTGTAGGTGTCTTTATATTTGTCAAAATATATATAAATGCATTGCTCAGAATGAACAGTTCATACATACCCTGAAATTCCACCTGACAAATGTTGTACTTAAGCATAGCAGTAGTGATTTCAGGAACTCTCAGAAAGCATCAAAACATAACTCTAAAAGTGGCATTATTAAGCTTCAATTTTTATAAACAATTAGAGAGAACATAAATCTGACTAAAAACAATGTTTCAGCAAATACCTCAATGTCTAAAGATCATTTTGATTTGTGCACATCAGCTCTAGTCAGACCCTCTACTGTAGGAAAACAGACACAAGCAACTAAAAACTCTTTGAGGCACCTTGTGAACCACTGAATCATGGAAGAGGCAATTCACGCACAGACACTAGAGGCCTGAAAGAGTTGAATGCTCCACCCAAGGTGAAAATTTACTCTTTATACCAGGGTCCTCATACTCTGAAGGCTTTCTGAGACAAGAGCAGAAATGATTTATCTTCCTAACAAATATGCATTCTTGAAATGGTAAAATCTTTTGATGCTATAGTAGGTGAAGAGCATGGGGAAAAAATATACCTAAAGTAATTTTCCTCAACATTTTTCACATCATAGGAAATGGATTATGTTCCTTAGGCACACTGAAGTTAGTAGATAAGCTGGAGTCATTAGGCTTCCCCAAGAGCTGAGGGGATCAGCCTTTTGACATACCTGTAACCTGTGTGCAGCAGACCTGTTGGGACTTCTGACTTAGTACATAATACCTGTGCAAGAATACATCATTAAAGAGGTGTTTCAGCTTTGTAAAAAGTCAGAGTTTCAATTTATTGGTGCTGTGAGAAAGAATGAAATGTACATATGGTACAGGAAATATGCCTTTTTAAACAAAAAATTTAAAACTGAATTGAAATCTTTGAAAATTTATAGAAGAGACATAGTAAATATTATCAACTCTATTTCTCACAGTAAGAAAGGCAACTTCCCAAAGACAAAAGAGTTAAATGACAGAGTTTAAAGAGTTAAAAGAGTTCCCAATTGACAAAAGAGTTAAATGATCCCTCAAGGTTTGTGAATGCTAGTTAAGCTATAGATACTTAGCACTAAGAGATATGATAATACTTGCTACATTTTTAAAAAAAGATCTGATTTTTAAATTGAAAACTTGAATGTGGCTAAACGACTATTATTAACTAATCAATTAAATTTTTCATCCTATTACACATTTTACAAAAACAACTTCCTTATATCACTTGTGTTTTAGCATCAGACTGATACTGACACTTGCCTTCACAAGCTAGGTCTATTATACTGACTTTCACAGATTCCAGTTATACTTTTGCAGGAGCTCTAAATACCTACATTTTTAAAAAATTAAGCGCATGTTCCAATAGGTCTTACTGTATTTTAGTGTAGAGGCTGTTCCTGAACAGACAAAATACAGCAATTATCCACTCATTTAATTAAAGCAGTAAAGTATATGTGTAAGCTAATCAGTGTCCTTTCATCTTCATTAGGTAGATACAGGTAAGGCCTTTGTGCTGATCAAACTGTCTAAAAGTCTCTCTTGCAGTTTAAAAGCGACATTAACACAATGCAACTGACATTACCAATATTAACATAACATGTTCCCTCTGGTTTTAGATTTTCTAGATCTCAAGGACTTGTTCTTTTCCTGTTATATTCTCATTCAAAAGATGGCTCGTCTGCCTCCCTCAGAAATATCTAAACAGCTATTCTGCTGTAACCAGTAATGACACTATAAATGGTATAAAGCATTTTACCAAGGCAGGAAAAAAATTTGATTTTCATTATTTGATTTCCTAACATATGCTTTTATGCACCTATTTAGAATATTGTGGGAAACAAATTATCATTTTCCCATTGCAAAATCAAAACGGGATGCAAAGTGCCTAAATCCCTATATATAACTAATATCTGAAAATATTTCAAAGACTGGTCATATTTGCCATTGTATTACAAGATCCAACTGTAATGGGCAGACACAATTCTAGCTGAGAAAAATAATTTCTAAGTTATTAAAAATGTATTAAAAGTACACCATGAAATAATATATAAACATTTGATTACATTAAAATTGGTGATACTCAATATGGAGTAACAAATTAATTCTGTTATCTTTGGATGTACATACTGAGCAATGAAGAATTGCACTGATTTCAAATATTACACTTTTCTAAGACCAGCTGAAATTTTTTCATGGCTGATAATACCTTTTTATTTCAACATATTACAAAACTCAAATTAATTATCATAGGTGCATAGGATAAGGTTGTGCATTCAACATCTAATAAAAGACCACATTCACAATATGCATATCAATCAAATACTTTAAAGGTGCATGCACAGAATTATAGTGATTTTTATTCAATGCATACCTGATTACAGATGGAAAAAGCCTCAGACTTTGATCTTAGCCAGTCCCATTGACTCTTCGTGGAAGAGAACGAAATCCAATCCTTCCCATTTTGGCCAATCTATGGAAAAAAAGTAAGAATGGACTATCCTCTAAATGGAACCAGTGTGCAAATGACAGAAAATACAGGATGAAAGAACTGCAATTTCAAGGCACATGCTTACATTTCATACTCTGCTGACAAGTCATGCGTTAATTTTCACCAATTGCATATTTTTATTAGTTTTAAGCATATTTACATGACCAAATGCACAAATAAGTAAAATAGTATTACCTAGATAAATGGCAATTTGTGATACAGAATGACTCCCCACTTCTTTCCCAAATTAAAAATTAATTTAAAAAAATCTAACATACCTACTCAGAGAAATGGATATTAATCACTTTTTATAAACCAAACTGATCAAAATTTCATTATGCTTAACAGTATTATGGAAGCAACAAAGAAACTTAGTCCCCTCTTGGGGAGCATATCTGGAACCTCACCAAAGAACAACAGGCTCCTGATGAAAGCACTCACACCCACGTTGAGCACACTTGTGCAACTGGGGCTTCTTAGAGCTACACTTTGTTACCTGCAATACCTGCCAACTCATTTTTCAGAATGCTGCAAGGATTGCTGAAATGTAGTAACTATGCACTTTTTAGATTTCAAAAGCATGCAAGAGAAGTTAAATATAGGTTTGCTACATGAGAAGGGAGTGTTAAGAAGAAAGCATCATTTGGTTTACGAGATCACTGTTGAAAAATCTTAAAATAGCTTCAAATGACTACTAGTAGCACCGTTATCAGTAGACTGAGAACACGCATGGAAAAAAATCTGTTAATAATTCTTGATCATATAAGTAAATGTGAAAATAATAATGGTAAAAAGGCAGAAAATCTAGAATTATCTATTATTATAGAGAGTACAAGGCATAGAGAGATTAGTAAACACTTAAGTATTTTAAAGATGTACATTTAGAAACCATGATTTTAAGAACTTGAGAAGAATAATATAAATCAAACAGTTAAAATACAAAACAAAAGGATTCATCAAAGACAGGTCACATAAAATAACTTTAAAGTTCTAAACACAAATCTAATAAATTCTCCTGAAATAAAATTTTCACATACTTTAAGAATTTTATGGTATCTAAATAAAATATTTAATAGAAGGCATTCAAGCATCATTATGAAAATACTAAGGGTATATTTGAAAGCAGCATTATTCTCATAGTTTAAAAGACAATACAAATAAAAATTCAGACCTATAAAAGATATTTTAAAGGTTAAAGCAAAAGCTCCATTCTTTTGTAAAGCCCAGGACATGCATAAATAGAAGAACTGAATTCTGTACATCAAGACTATAAAATAATAAAATTAACTTCATAAATACTTACTTGCCCAGGGCACATACTGAGATTTTGGTAGTATAATTAAGAATATAAAAGACCATTTTGTGTATTATGTTATTTTAATAATATAAATACCTTATGAGTGTAGAGTGTTTTCATCTCTATTATCTCCCTGGAATTCAATGCCTCTGAGAGGTGGATGCATTTTTCATCACTGCCATTTTAAGGTAAAAGGCCCATAGAAGTTGAACAACTTGACAGCATAGGTGTGGTTAAGAAGGACGTATGCCCTAAAACCTCTAGTTCACTTTTGTTTGACTGTAATCTATGACAAGGCAGGTTTAGCAAACCAATTTCTAAGTGGACAAATCCTGTAACTATACTTAAAAGATCGGAAGAGGAAAGAGTACCTATTTTCTCTATTAGAGCTGCCACATATGATCCCCAAAAGGAAATAAATTCAAGACTCAAAAAATTTAAAGACAGTTTATAAAGAAGTTTTAAATAATTTAAATAACTATTCAAATAACTACTATATCTAAGTATGTAACTATTTTGGTAGAAAAATATCTAAAACAAAAGTTGACTAGCAAACAATAAATTTATATATTTTTTCCTTTTTCCCCTAATCAACATAAATTTTATTATATTTAAATACATTTATAAAATCTTTATGTTTACTGTTCAATGGCATTTTATAATAAAAATACTTTAGCATCTAAGTATTTCAATATAAAGTTATGTTTCTTGTTTTGAGATACTCCAATAGTCTTCAAATTACCCCTGCTATGTATTTTATAGTCTGAAGTAAAAATAATAAAGGAATCATTTTAACTTATTTTATCACAAAACATAAGAGTTGGGGTTAATTTCCCTAAATTTAACCTATTTTGAGTTTCTTATGAGTTGCCAAATAATTTCAAAGGACTGCTAAATTTTCCCAAAACAAAGGAAATTAGGAGCTGGTAAGAATTAATAATTATTTGGATTGACATAATAAAAATAAACACATAGTTTATATTTATGTAATCCTAACCGAAATGTTAACTAAAATTGTCTGTGTATTCCCTTTTATGAGATTAAGAAAAATTTAAAGAAAGAACTGAAACTATCTTGACACTATTCACTATTCTGAAAAGTCTGCAACAAAACTGTACCCATGTTTTTCTTTTCTACTTAAAAATATCAAAGATCGGCTGGGCGTGGTGGTTCACGCCTATAATCCTAGCACTCTGGGAGGCCAAGGCGGGCAGATCGCTCAAGGTCAGGAGTTCAAGACCAGCCTGAGCAAGAGCGAGACCCAATCTCTACTAAAAATAGAAACAAATTAATTGGCCATATAAAAATATATAGAAAAAATTAGCCAGGCATGGTGGCACATGCCTGTAGTCCCAGCTACTCGGGAGGCTGAGGTAGAAGGATTGTCTGAGCCCAGGAATTTGAGGTTGCTGTGAGTTAGGCTGATGCCACAGCACTCTAGCCTGGGCAACAGAGTGAGACTCTGTCTCAAAAAAAAAAAAAAAAAAAAATCAAAGATTGATTACTATACTTTTCAAGTGATAAAAATTCTTTTTTGCCTTGTCTCAAGAATTGTGAACCATAAAAAATATTAATACATATAGCCGTCTCAAATTGCTCTAAGGCAAAACAGCATTTTAGAATACCCTTTAAGTTTTTGTTGGTACCAGAAGAGGCATTTTTTTCCAGAATGAATTTGACTTTGCATACATAGAAACAATAGTTAGAGGGAATATCAAGTGTCTGTGTGCATATATACACAAGCTTATCTTTACACATTTTACATTATTCTAAAATAGTGACTCCCACAGAAAATAATCAAGAATGAATCATACATCGGAGGGTCCTCTAAAATTAATTCCTATGAAATACCAACAAAAGAACAGGCCTATATATTGAAAACTGTTTCTATACTTTATAATTCCATAGTTATGACAGTCATTTGGCTAACAGCTGTGAAGTTTTGCACTTACCTGCATCAATAATGCTTTCATATTTAAAAGTCAAACATAGATTTTGCTAATTAAGGGCAAATGCCATCAGTTATCAAAGCTTTATTCTCCCTTATGCTAATCATAAAACACCCTTAGTAAACAATTCAGAAAATGTCAAAATTTCCTGAAAACATGTTTTTCATATAAAGTAAATTAGGTAGGTTGCAAAAGGAAACTTACCAGTTCTTAATATTTTAATTTATGTATATGAAACACAATAAGAGTTTTGAATAATGTGAAAGAAACTAATAATAACATAATTGAAGATAGTCAATTTTGAAGCAAGGGCAACAGCATACCTAGAACATTTTTTTTTTAAAACAACTTCAAAGGTCCTGTACGATAACTTGGAAGTTTTTATAGTATTCGATTTCTATAGGTCTATAAAATCACTTATTAGTTACTAAAATATTATTATTAGTAAAAGGAAAAAAGCTATCTTGCAATTATAAAAGCCTAAGAGAGAATGAAAAATCAACTATATATAGCACAGGAGCAGTGGCTGTGTCAGTTTTATTCAGTGCTGTTTCTCATAAAAGGCAATAAAATCACTTGAATGAATAAAAAAAAATTAGGGCAAGTGCTTACCAACAATATAAAGACCTAGAGTTTTGCTCAATTACCTAAGTACACATGGGACAGAACTTAAGTTTTTCCTTCCATATCCATGGGTTCCTCATCTGTGGACTCAGCCAACCACAAATTGAAAATATTAAAAAAAATAATTGCATCTGTACTGAATATGTACAGATTTTTTTGGAGGGGGGTGTCAGTATTCCCCCAAACAATATAGTATAACACTATTTACATTGTATTAGGTATCATAAGTAATCTAGAGATAGGAAGTATGTGCATAGGTTATATGCAAATACTACACCATTTTACAGCAGGGTCTTGAGAATCTTCGGACTTTGGTAACCTAGAGAGGTCCTG
Organism: Mirza zaza; assembly: GCA_008750895.1. NCBI lineage: Eukaryota > Metazoa > Chordata > Mammalia > Primates > Cheirogaleidae > Mirza > Mirza zaza. The sequence goes on from VSMD01106293.1 coordinate 60,488, forward strand.
GAACCAATCTCCTACAGATGCTGAGGAATGACTATACATATAAAGATTCAAGTCAAACATAATATGTAGTATGGACACATTATGGTCCAACAAATTGAATAGGCTAATAGAAATGTTATTTTTTGAAACTATGCAGCTATTTGAAAAGTTTTAGATTTAAAAAATAGCAATTAAAATAGAAAGTTGTCTAAAACACTTATTTTGTTGCAGAGAACAAGCATCCTCTGATTGATCTTATTACTAATGAATCAACAAGTCAAGTCCTTATTACTAAGGAATCATCAATTCAGACCCAATTCCTAATAAAAATTTCCAAGGTGAAAACATGCCTGGTGCCTGTATGGGGGTGCCCGGCACAGAGCAAGAAGGATGGTGAGCCCCTTAGATGAGGCTGATTCCCACAGAAGGGAGCAGAAAGGAGCAGGAGCGCCCACTGAGTAGCAGGAGACACAGCCAAGATTTGCACCTAACTTGCCTGAGTTATGGTAGGTCCCCAAAGAACTCATTTTATAACAGGAATATGGAAAACTACAGTATTATTTTCATGTATTAGATGTTATAGTTTACTAAAATTAATCAAAAAACGATGCCCTTTTAGAATTACTGTCTTTAATATTTTTAATGTATTTTGAGCAATTCATTAAAATGTAGTTCTAGGATAATCTTTTTGAAATTTACCATAAAAATTAGGCCTACTGATGTTTAGAAATATCTTATATTTAATATGCAAATAATAAAAACTAATAGAAAGGTGAAGAAAATAGCAGAGCTATTTGTTTTTAAGAACCTATAGGAAAAAGTCAACAAGTTCCAAAGTGGAACCAGGAAATCCTAACATCAGTTCTCTTACCCATACAATTAGGATATTCCTTTCTAGGCCATTCATTTTCTAGAGTACCCACACAGAATGAACAGATAACTCAGTGAAGATGGAATATCAAATAAATTTTATCTTCCAATTCAGAAATATTTTCCTTGGTTATTTATCTTATGGAGCAAAATGATGTTAAGTTAAATATTTTTTCTTCTCTTTTAAAAGCTCTATTTTAATGATCCATAATGTAGAAGTTAGTACTTCATTTTAATTGCTGTGTGTGTGTGTATGTTGGGGGGGGGCGTCCCTATGATTGTATATTCTTATCAAACTAAAAAAACTAAAAAATACAGATGAATTGTACAACACTGGGGTATTTTCATATTCTTCACAAAGGGCAATTAGTCAGTATTTGCAAACAGGAAATGAGTGAGGAATTGTGCAAAAGGGAAGCAATGATGCCTGAGAGAGAGCAAAGAACAGCAATTGTATCTGAATATAAAGAAAGTGTTTAATTAACACTTCAACTATTTTAAAAGATTTCCTGGGCTTTTTTTTTGGCATAAAGCATTTCCAAAATATTAGTGATCTCGCTATTAATATTATAAAGTTAGGTAGCCCATAGGTCAGCTTAATCTGAAAACTGCATATATCCTAATCCCAAATTGTGATGAATTCTTTACTTTATTACCAATAACCCCTTAAGTTTCTGGGGGTACAGTAAAAATGTTTGACACCAACTATAAACATGTTCACACTGAAGGACCCTAAATGTCTGGAGAACATACCTCCATTCATGTATGACTAATTGCCTAATGCTATTAAAATCGCAAATACAGAACAATCCAGATTTCATGTTTGAACTCTCAAGCATCCATAACTAAATCTGTCTATAAATTCAAACAAAAATGTAGCAATCAGACACATTATAAGAAAAGTGCTAAGGAAAGTTTTAATTAGCTAAAGAAGCTAAAGCAGAGAATTAGTTTTAAGCAATCTCAAAGGAAAGTGCACTTTAAATATGGGCTTGTGCTGTGGTATAAATGTTGCTAAATGGATGTGCTGATGCTTAAGTAGCACTAAGAAATATAATGAAAACAGAATTCACAACCAGGTCCCAGTCTGCACGTGTCATTAATCTGTCCTCCTAACTTGTGCCCATGTGGCTGTCAAGGATACCATCACTTCTAGAAGCAACCATTTACATTATTCCCACCAAGGTGAAGGTAAATAGGATCAGTTCTAGGCAAAACTGTCAAGTCAGGGGTGGCCACTCCCTCTCTTCCACAAGAGAAACCCATGTACTCTCCCAGCTGGCACAATTAGAAGACATTTGATACTTATATTCCTTGACCAATTCTACTTGAGCAAAAATGAACTTGAAAACCTTTTCCCTCTGAACCTTTTACTCTTAATATGGACTATAAACTCTTCTTGAAAGGACCTGTCTGACCTGTTTCCCCTTTGGTTGCCGTAAATTCATCTATGGTGAGACTATTATTCATTCTTGTATCCCCCGTACCTGGTTAGTGCCCAGGTACGTAATGTACATTACAAATGTAATGTACATTACAAATGTAATGGACATTTGATAAATATTTCCTAAACAGAACTATAGGCCCTTTAAGGGAATTTCAGGAATCAAAGCTAGCAGGCAAAATGTTGCAGGGTTCCTGAACTCTCAAATGGGTTATAAAGCAAGCTCAGAAGAAAAGCTCCACAGAATTAAATGGTTAGTTTGTTTTGGGGGAAGGGTAGGGATTTAGGGAAGCAACACAACCACCTGGAAGTCCATACTGCTTCTGTGTCCCCAAGAGAAGCAGCACCTGCTTCCTTGGGCCTTGAAAGCTGGGGAGCATTGGGCACATGCTATCCAGAGGCCTGGTGAGCTCGGAGACAAACCTGGGTGGCACTTAGCCAGCCTGGATTTTCAGAATACTTCTGCTTTTAAATGTTCTGTTCCATAGCTCCTTAAGCACATAGAACCTGTATTGATCAGGATTTATCGCTTAGATATAGTGAATGAAGTTCTATGGGAAGGAAAAAGGAACAAAGTAAAATTCAAAATCTTTAAAGAGGATGTTCTTCATGTGAAATTAAAATGTGAGGATGATGTTGAAAATATCAGAGAAAATTTTTGATCGATACAGGAGAATTAAAAAGGAAAAAACCTGCATAAATGTAGTTTGTCTAATTCTTTTTCCTTTTTCTAGCTTCTAAAAAATGGTCTCATTAAAGACAAGTTTAAAAACTACAGTGAAGGAGAAAAAGATCCATAATCCATAAAAAGGCATTAACATCTTTTTATTTAAAAACAATATTTATAATATACAAATGACTAAAAATTTATGCTAAATTAGTGCTAATGCTTAATAGAATGTTATGCTTATTGGAAAATTTTAGCCAGATTAAGTTGTGTACCTTACTTTGACTGTAAAGCTCTGTCCATGTATACTGTGAGGCCCTGCCCAAGTCTTCCTTTCCCCAGGGTGAGATTCCCAGTCTGCGATCAGTGGAGAGTTTAGAAGCTTGAGCCCATCCCCCATGACCTGGCACAGCCATTTTTGTTTTTTCCAGTCTCCCCATCCTAGGGCTGGGGGTCCTGGCCTCTAAACCTTTACCCTGTGTTCAAGGTCCTGCTGACAGACTTACCTGGTGCCAAATCCGTGTGTGCCTGGATTTCCAAGTATTGCTATACCTCGATTCTGTGCCACTGAGCTGCACTACAGGCTGGGAAATCTAGATGCTTGTGTGTGTCCTCTTCTAGACAACATGAGCAAATTGCTCTTGTTGCACTGGATTCCTTATTCTAGTATCTGCTCCATCCCTGCAAGCAAATCTACCCTCACTCTCCACCTGCCCATAGGTAATCAGATCCTTTCCAGCAGACAGAAAAAGATATAGTGGCAACAGGGGATACTCTATTACTGAGCAAGATTCACAGAAGGAAGAGCTTAAGGGTTTATCTGTGGGCTATCTGGGAAACAGGAGCAAATAAGCTTTTATAGCAGCTACGCATTTTGTGCAAAGAGTGAGGAAGACTGCTCCTTGTCAGTGTTCCAAGCCTCCCATTAGACGTAACTATTAATGCAGTCCTGCTGATCACAATACATATTGCTAGATCCTAAAATTGTAAGTGGCATGCTTATTATGTGGCATGCTTTTCAAAGCTTTTAATATTGTATCTTTCATTAACTTAGAAACTGGAATAATTGATCACTTTGAAAGTCATGCCATATAATGCTAAAAGCCACCTACCTGAGGCCCTGCTCCAAACTCTAGCAAGGCAACCTTATTAATAGACCGTCAAAGAATGAAGCATTCTGGGTGCCAAATACAGCCAAGGCAGCACCAAGAGGCAACCTAAAAAGAAAAGAAGAGTTAGTTTGAAATTTCAAAAGTCAGGCCAATCTGGTTAATGGCATATGAACCAAACTGTTTTTTATTCATTATCACTTATTTATAGTCTTTGTACTTTATCTTTATTGAAAAAGCTATCTTAAATCCTCTTAGAAACAAATGTGAAACCAAATATTTATAGTACATCAAAAATGAAAAGTAAACAAATCATTAGCCCCTATATTTATATATTTATTCCTGGAATCAAAGTTATCTAGACTATCCATATTTTTATTTGGCAAAATATTATTTCAACTTTACTGCAATTACTCAAATATACTGCTTATTTTCTTTATATTCTAAACACATGCCCTACTTTCTCAGTAACACAGTTTTCACAAAAACCTTTTTGGTGTCTATCTTGTTCTGAACAGTAGCTGAGAGAGAAATCCTGCCCCATGAATACCTTGCTTGGTCACAGACCAAGCCATCTGTCCACAGAGAATAGTGAAAACCACTGAGTGCCCTAAAGAAGCAGAATAAGGAGCTGGGGACAATTTCTGAGCTCCTGAGTTATTCTTTATGCTGTCAATATTATTTGTTTTCAGTTGAATTCCCAAGGACAAGTCCATCTTCAGCAACACACAAAGAAAAAACAAAATGTATTCTGAAGTATTAAATGTTTTGTGTTATCCTCAGCATCCTTCTGTTGGTGCAAATTATAAAGACCCCCCTCTAGGGACAGAAACCAAGAGAGAAAAGGGATGCCAGAAGTTCTGTGCAGAAAATCACCTGCTTAATTTCCCTAAACCAGAGAGTCAATGCTTAGTTATATATGGTTACCACTCTAATAAGATAAATACATGACATGGATGGAATAAATATTAATTACCAACACCTATTACACATGGTATGGATCTGAATTACTATGGGTGCAGACAAATACCATACCTGTTGTCCAGTAGCATAAAAGCTAGTTGTGGCTGCAGAATATATACCTTTAGACACATTAAGAAATATAAAGGGTAAAAATAATATTATAGGGTATAAACTACTAAAAAAGAAGTTCAGAAAAAGAAAAAAAAGAACTGTGGGTTTTTGGTCATTCCTGCCTAGAAGAATGAACAATTAAGAAAGGTCAAAAAACCCCCAAACAAACAAACAAAAACCCAGTGTGTGTGGTTGGAGGTGGCTAGGTATGACAGCCAGAAGAGCTCAGAGGTTAGAACTGCAGATTATTAAAGATTCTAAGATAGCCCTCTGGCTGTAGGTTACAGACATTGTGAATTCAGGTGAGAAAAGTATACTGAAGCCAAATGGTCTGGACATCTCACACTCACGTACTCACTGTAAGTGAGGCAACTGTAAACACTGAAAGGATCAAAAGCACAGAGAACAACAAATACTTGGGAGATGGAAAGGGAGAGGGAGTGCTTGTTTGAATGAGGCAATGGAATAATCCAAAGCAGAGCTGAAAACTAGCAAAAATATTAGGTTATCAAGTATGGAATGTCCGATTTCCTTAAGTCCTAAGTTTGACAGTTGATATCTCTGACATTTCACTTAGACACTTCTTGGGATTTTTTGTTTGTTATTGTAAAGGTACAGCCTCATTCTTTCAAATGCATGGTTTGGTTTGTGATTATCTTTCAAAAAAATTTTAAGAGCAATTTTTGTGAAACCATGGATAAGTTAAAAATTCATGTTATTTTTGAATACGAGTTCCATGATGGAACCAATGCAGCGCAGACAGCCCGAAATATCAAGGAAGTGTCTGGGAAGGACATGGCTAATGAAAACACAGTACATCATGGTTTGAGAAGTTCCATTCTGGTGATTTTAATCTTGAAAACGAGCCATGTGGGTGGCCTGAGATCAAGGTGGAAAATGATAAAACCGTAGTGGAAGCAAATCTATCTTAACCTACCTGTGAATTAGCAGCAAGGTTTGATGTCACTATTCCAACAATACTGGATCATTTGAAACAAATCAGCAAGGTAAAGAAACTGGATAGATGAGTACTGCATAAATTAAATGAGCATTAGAAAAGAAACTGCCTTGAAGTTTGCCTTTCTCTGCTGTCATGACATAAACCATTTCTATACCGTATTGTTATGTGTTATGAAAAATGGATTCTTTTTTACAATTGCAAGCATTTGGCACAATGGTCGGATAAAGATGAAGTCCCAAAACACAGTCCAAAACTGAATATTCATCAAAAAAAGCTAATGGTCCAGTGCTGGTATTATCCACTACAGCTTCATGAAACCTGGTCAATTGACAGCGGACGTCTGCTGTGACCCACTGGATGAAATGGTGAGGATGCTTGCTATAAAGGAGCCAAGACTGGTCAGTGGAGAAAGGCCAATCCTTTTGTGACCGCATGTCGCAAAAAACAATGGTGCTCAAACAACAGAAGCTGGACTTAGAAACTCTCTGTCATCTACCATATTCACCAGACCTTGCACCAGCTGGCTACTACTTCTTCCAGGCTTTGGATCACTTCTTGCAAGGAAAAATATTCAACTGTCAACAAGCTATGGAAAACGTCTTTCACAATTTCATTGCCACTTGCTCTCTAGGCTTCTTTGCTGCTGGCATAAACAAGCTACTGTTAAGATAGCAAAACTGTGTCAATAGTTTAGGCACATACTTTGATTAATCGTACTGCTTCTTGTTTGAGATATAATCAACTAAACTTTTGATTTGAAATCAGACATTTCATATTTAATGACCTAATAAGATTTCCTAGAAGAAACCCACTTATGTGCCTGACAATGTTAACAAAAAGAGGTACGAGGAAGGAAGACAAAGTATACAGCCTACTCTCATAGAGACAGATTCAAACCAAATTATTGGTTAACTCATGCTGGAGAAAAAACTAGGTAATTTGAAGGGGAGAAGGGGCAGAGATAGAACTTCAAGAAAGAAGAAAAAGGTGGCAAAAACACAAAAAGATAAAGCTGTTAAGAGCCACAGAACTACCCCATACTTCTTGCACAGGTTCACCACTAAGGCGTGAAGACACTAAACTTCAGCAAGAAAGAGTATGGGGTGGGGAGGAGTGGGAGGAAGAGACACAAAAGTAAATGAAGACAGCCAGCTGGGTGATAAGGAAATGACTTCCAGCAAGAGGATGCTTTCTTTCAAAAAGCTTTGTACCTAAAGAGAAGAAGAAGAATAGGAGAAAGGAGAAAGAAGAGGAAGGGAAGGAGGAGGACGAGAAGGAGAAGGAGGAGGAGAAGGGAAAGGAGAAGGAGGAGGAGGAAGAAGAGAAGAAGGAGAAGAAGAAAAAAGATAGCTAAAGGGGAGGAAGAGATAAAAGAATGTTTCCATCCTGAGCATAAAAAGGTGAGGAAAAAAGTGGAGCATTCATCAAGGCAGAATGAGATCCAGTGAAGAGAGGTTTTCACCATAAATAAGAAAAGGGCCTTCTTTACCCACTCAGACTTAGGAGAGATGTATATCCATCTGGGAAAGTTTTTTGGTAGCAGAGGCAACAAATGCAATGAGTTTGCTCACCTTGGCCTGTGCTGAGTACAAGGGAACTATGTTTGGAAAGCAGGAGAAAGCAGCAAGGCACCTGGCCAGGTGACAAAAACAGTAGCCACTCAGAAGAGAGGTTGCCAGAGGCATCCTCCAGAGTATTATGAAAACAAACAAAATTTGCTGTAAATGATTAAATCTTTTAGTTACTGCTGGTAGAAGAGTAAATTGTTGAAACTTTTCTGAAATATATTGTGGAAATATGTAATCAAAGCCTTTTAAAAGTTCATGTATGTTGACCCGATGATTCATTTCTAAAAATTTAAGCAAAAATGAGAAAAAAGACTTAAGTATAAAGATGTTCAAAGTATATTTTAAGAATAAAAATTGATAATGTCTAATAAATGAGTGAAGTATATGTCTATATGATAGAATAATTATGCACCCATTAAAAACCTCAGGAAAACAGATATAATGTTATTAAATTTTTAAAAAGCAGGACACAGAATAAGTGTATATACTATGATTCCAAATTTGTAAAGTATGCACTTAAAACTAGCCCTCCCTCCAATACCCGAAAATGCACCTAGGTAAGTTATAAACAAAAGATTAGCAAGATATAGGCTTTATACTTTTCTGTATTATACAAATGTCTTCTTTTATAATTAGAAAAAAATATTTTACCTAAAAGAATGCTTTTGTAGGCTGGGCAAGGTGACTCATGCCTATAATACTAGCACTTTGGTAGGCTGAGGTGGCAGGATCGCTTGAGGCCAGGAGTTCAAGACCAGCCTGGGCAGCATAGTGAGAGCCCTATATGCAAAAGCGTAGTGACATGGGCCTATAGCCCCAGCCACTCATGAGGCTGAGGCAAGAGGATCATTTGAGCCCAGAAGTTTGATGTTGCTGTGAGCTATGACGACACCACTGCACTCTAGTGTGGGCAACAGAGTGAGAAAAAATGATAATAATAAAATATAAAAAAAAAAAATGCTTTTTTATCAAATGCTATTGCAAAAGTTTGATATCCATATACCAAGAAAATGAACTTGGAACCATATCTCACACCATTTACAAAACTTAACTCTAAATGGATCATAGACCTAAATGTAAAACCTAAAACTAAAATTTCTAGAAGAAAACAGGAAAAATCTCTGTGACATGCAATTAGTCAGAGATTCCTTGGTCGCAACATCAAAAGCACAACCCATAAAATAAATAAGTTGATAAATTGGATTTCATCAAAACTTAAAACTGCTCTTCAAAAACACAATATTATGAAAAGATAAGTCACTAGAAGACTAGAACAGCATATATCTGATAAAGAACTTGTATCCAGAATACATAAAGAACTCTGAAAACTCAACAAGAAAACAAAATATCCAATTAAAAACTTAACATAAGATCTGAGTAGATATTTCACTAATGAAAATATACAGATGGCAAAAAAGCACATGAAAAAATGCTCCACATCTTTAGTCATTAGGGAAATGCAAATTAATACTACAATAAGATAATATTCTCCATCTATCAGAATGATCAAAATTAAAAAGACTGAACATCTGACTGTATTAAGTGCCAGTGAGGATGTGAAGCAAATGAAATTCCTATCCACCATGGACAGAAAGGTAAAAATGGTACAATTACTTTGGAAAACAGGCAATTTATTAAAAAGCTGAATATGTGCCTACCATATGACACAGCCATTTCACATCCAGGTTTTTACTCAATAGATCTAAAAACATATGCCTTCACAAAGACTTGCGCACGAATATTCACAGCAGCTTTGTAATAGTCAAAACTAGATATAACCAAAATGTCCATCAATGTGTAAATAGATAAAACAAGCTGCAGCAGATTCTTATAACAGGATACTAATCAGCAGTGAAAAACAATAAACTATGGATACACACAGTGACATGGATGAACCTAAAAATATGCTGAATGAAAGAAGTCGGGCAAAAACTATATATTGCATGCTTCCATTTATATAAATGTCTAGGAAAGGCAAACTACTCTATAGTGACAGGAAGCAGACCAGTGGTTATCTGGGGACAAGAGGTAGGACAAGGAGGGATCAATCATAAAAGGACATGAGCAAACTTTTGGGAATGATAGAAATGCTCACTGTGTTGATTGTGATGACAGTTTCAAGAAAGTATATATATGTTGCCATTGTATAAACTGTAGGCTTTACATATGTGCAGTTTATAAAATATCAATTATAACTCAAAAAAACTGTAAAAAAAAACACCACGCAAAAATGGCAGAGTTTTCATATTGAAAACAAAATCAATGAGGATGAGAAACAAACTTCATACAAATTTACTGAAGTATATAAAATTTCTAAGAACTGATAAGCCAAAATCATAAGGACAATGACTCAAAATGACTAAAATTGTTCCTTCTCATTCAAAAAGGGGGAAAAAAAGATGAGAGAAATATAGGCTTAAATGTGAGTTGTATTCAATCCTTACTAGGAAGGATAAATATCTAGGCAGCTTTTAGAGCCACATTCTCAGCTGTCGGACTTGGAACAAGCTAGGCAGCTCACCTGTTACTTTATGGACTGGCATATCATACTATATGACTTAAAGGTTCCAGGAATACACTCTAACTGGAACTGAGGCCTAGAGATAATAAATAGTTCTGGGATAAGTCCCATTTATCAAATACCAAAGGGAGTACCTACTGAAGTGTTTCAATCCAGCCTCTGTACAGCCCTTTTAAATATATTTATTAGCAGCCATGTTAAAAAGAAGGAAGTCCTATTCTAACTGGTAGGCCTGCCTTTGATTAATTCAGTAAACTATCAGCCAAGCATGGGCAGGTATTCTAGGTAGAAGGAAACGGAGACTGTTTGGTGGGTCTGGGTAACTTCAGGAGATTTGCTAGTTTTGGAGATAGACAGAGAGAAGCTGACTGGAGCTATGAGATCAGAGATGGTATAGGAGTCTTGTCTTAGTCATGCCACCAGAGGCTGAAACTTTTAAAATATTCTGATAATGTACAAATTATCCTAAACGCAGGTGACTGTCAACTTGCTCCCCTTCACTCTATATACGACTCCATTTTTAGATCATTCAGAAAACCTTTGTTGCTTTCTGAAACAGAATTAAGTGGTGATTCTCCTTTCAATTTCTATTTAGGTTAGCATTTAAACAATTTATGTAAATTTTTTTTTTTTTTTTTTTTAGAGAGAGGGTCTCACTTTGTTGCCCAGGCTGGAGTACATAGGTCTGCGGCCTCCAACTCCTGGGCTCAAGTGAGCCTCCCAAGCAGCTGCCACTACGGGCACACACCACCAAACCTGGCCAATTTCTTTATTTTTATTTTCATAGAGACAGGATCTCACTATGTTGCCAGGGCTGCTCTTGAAATTCTGGCTTCAAGGAATCCTTTGCCTCAATCTCCCAAAGTACTGGAATTACAGGCATGAGCCACTGCAACTGGCCTAGGTTAGCATTTTTAAAACAAAACTTGACGTTCCTAAATTTTAAACTCACTTAAGCCTTTGCAGTGTGTGCTGACAGGTAATTAACAAAATGAGGATAAAACCCATCAATAGGAAGCCCCAGGACCCTCCTTCTGGAAGCTTCGGTGCCAGGACCTGGGATGGCCCCTTCTCCATTGCATCCTTGGTTTGTCCCCAAATTTTGGTCCCAATTTCTTACTGTGATACAGAGATGTGTTACAGAGAGGTCTTTCCATAATCTCAGGCTATATAGTTCTGGAAATTGCTTCTGCACTCTTCCTTTAAAACTCCAACTTGGAGAGGGCCTCAAAACACAAATCCTTACCCTGATTCAGAGCCTAAACTAGTGCCAGGGAACAGTAGCAGAGAGGCAAAGGACTTGCTCTTTAATCATCAGAACTGGGTTTGAATCCTATCTGACCCTATCAGTGTAACACCGGACAATTCAATCTCTCTTCAGCAATTTCCTCTGCAGTACTGTGAGAATTAAACAAAGTGATGTATATATAAAGTCTCTAGCATGGTTCTGAGGGCTCAAAATGCGAAGCTATTATAGTCAGATTGTTACTAAGAAATACGTGCTATCCAGAAATGGTCTGATGTGGACTTAACAAAAGAAAGTTGTTCCCTGCCCCCCTTCACCCCCTCACCCCCCCAGCACAGGCTCTTAGACAGAATCAGTCAACAGAATCTCTGAAGAACCAACAATAGGAATACTTCCTGTGAAGAAGATTATGTACTCATTGATATAAATGTGAGATTTATATTCAAAGTGATATTCGGTGAAGTAGCATACTTTTGATATTTTTGTCTTGTGGTATAGGCAGGGTTTATCTTTAATTTTATGGTGGTCATGGTCATAGATAAACCCAAATCATAGCTAAAATAAAACTTATCCATGTGGAGCCAGCAGTCATTCTATATGTTAAATTGAATCGTAATTTGGATAATATGTAATTATTGACTATCCAGGGATGGAGTGACTCCTGTTTGTGGCTTCACTGTGGTAGACAAAAGACTGTAATGCACCTGTGAAAATACTATGATTACTAAAAGTCAGAGAAAACAGTTACATATTAGAAAAAAATCTACTCTATTGAAGTACATGGTATCTGAAATTCTATACTGTGAGTTTTGCAACATGGGATGTCTTTCATATAGCCTTTCAAATTAATCCCCCACCCTCATCCTCCTGAAACTGAAGCAAGATTTGATTTGGCAAGAGGCTGTGTAGAACCGAATCCCATTTTGCAGAGCCAGTTTGGAAGAGGGATTCAGTATGGAGGGAAGGCAAATGGCAGAGACAGGGATCCAATACAGCAAAAAAATTAGTACTCAACTAAGACTCATACCACAAAGGGGTAGCTCTAACAGATAGTAACTTCTCATAGTTTTAGAACAAGCAATGAATGATATTTGATGTTTCTAAATTGTTATATGTGTATTATTTTTATATTCTTGCTTATCCCTTACAGAAGAAATGTTTTTAAATACTAGATATAATTTTAACTAAGTAAGTTGACATTAGGTACACCTTGTCAAACAATCACCTTTAGGATCAACACAGTGTGTGTCAAATTTAACTATAGGTACCTGACACAGTGTTGGAATTTTTTTTCTTTTGCTTTAAAACTTTTTACTGGCATTGATCATAAAGGAATGAATGAGACATAGACCTGAGTATGTACTTTCTCATGTATACGTGTGCAATATTAGACATAATTTTTGACCTTTCAGAACCTCAATATCTTTAAGTGTAAAGAGAACACACAGTCAATTCTTGATTAACTGGGTAAGTGGGAAGCCGGGGAGAAGGGCTGCATGTTTAATCATGGCTTAAATAAAATTAGTCATTGTAATACGCTGACCAATAGTCCTTTTGCTTACTGAAATGAAACCTACTTGGATAATATAAAACTATGATCCACTCTGGGTGAAATGGGAAAAAATGACTTCAAAAGTATCAAGAAAACAAAAACAAAAACCAGCAAAGAAATTCTTGGTTCTGTCTCCAATATCTTCCACTGGGTTCCAATGAAGGCCACAGAATATAAATTCCATCAGAATAGGGATTTTGTCTTTTATTGCCCATTTCTATATGCCCAAGACCTAGAATAGTGGATACACACAGGAGGCACTCAAGAATCTGTTGAATGAGGCCAGGCGTGGTGGCTCACGCCTATAATCCTAGCACTCTGGGAGGCCGAGGTGGGCGGATTGCTCGAGGTCAGTTCGAAACCAGCCTGAGCAAGAGCGAGACCCTGTCTCTACTATAAATAGAAAGAAACTAATTGGCCAACTAATATATATAGAAAAAAAAAAATTAGCTGGGCATGGTGGCGCATGCCTGTAGTCCCAGCTACTTGGGAGGCTGAGGCAGCAGGATTGCTTGAGCCCAGGAGTTTGAGGTTGCTGTGAGCTAGGCTGACGCCACGGCACTCACTCTAGCCTGGACAACAAAGTGAGACTCTGTCTCAAAAAAAAAAAAAAAGAATTTGTTGAATGAAGAGAAGGAAGAAGAGAAGAAGGGAAGGAGGGGAGCTTTCTATCCTGTTGGCCAAATGGATACATGGAAGAAAAGAGTTCTCCAAACTATTTGATTACCTCTGTGGATGACTGGGAATTGACAGAATGCTTTAAATTTGAAAATTCTCTTGGATTTCCCTTGAGGAACCAGTAATCAGGACAATGTTTTCTTTCTTGACTTGGCCTACCCTCAACAGATACCAGGACACTGCAGTCACTGTTGCCATCTTGTGGTCATGTCTAGAAAGTTCGTCTTCCTCCAAAGACCAGTATAGGCCCCCTACCTGCAGAGGCTTGGGAATGGGCTATATGAACAAACGTGAGATAAATAAATCACTATCATTTCACTTAACTATCCAGGCATGATGGTGAACACAAACATTAGTCACCAGTTCTACTATCAAGAAGCTGTAGTCTAGTATGGGAGGTATCGCAAAAGGATACTCATAATTTGTAATTATTGGTACTATAAAATAGAAGGTAGAAAATGCCACGAAATAAGTATACATTAGGTACAATTGGGAATTCACAGAAAGAAAAGATTCTTGCAAGCTCTGGAGATGAGAACTGGGGAAAGAGAGCCCACTGAACTGAGAGTGGAGGGAGGTAAGATGCGGCCCTATGCAGGCACAGCTGGGGAGATAGGGCGTGAGCCCCAGATGGGAGAGGTAGCAGGAACAGCACAGACTAGGGTGGGGATGGTTACTCTCCCCTTGACTGGAGCAGGCTGGAGGCTGAGAGAGGGCTGTCGCTCTAGCATGTGTAAAAGGAGAAGGAAAAGCTGTGGAGAGGTCAGTAAGACTCAGCTGAGTGTGTGGAATCAATCTCTCCTGGTGACCACAGGTTAAATGGATTAGCTCTGTGTCCTCGGGTAAATAACTTATCTTTATTAAGCTTCAGTTTCCTCAGCTGTAAAGTGAGATAATTAAGCCCTAAAGGGCTGTTGTGAGGAATAAATGATACTGTGTATAAAGCACACACCACACTGAGCAGCGCTCAGTAGGAACTGCATGAATGCCAAGCAACAGCCACTACTGTGAAGACCTTGGATGGCAGCTTCTTCAGGTCAATGGGGAACCAGCCACAGTTCTGAGGAGCAGGGTGAGGACTATGGGAAGATGGCCTGTGGCACAAACCATGGCACCACAGTGCGAGGAAGGCGCATGGAGAGCAGAAAGGAGGAACTCGACTATCTGGAGGATGGACAGAAGAGGGAGGCCAGTAGAAAGGAGGAAGGAATGCTCCTGAGTAGGAGGAAAAGCCAGGACATGCTATGGTCACAGAAGTCAAAGGAAGAGAACTTTTCAAGGAGGCATCAGCAAGGTAAGGACTAATGCCTTGTCCCTTTCGATTTAGTAATATGTAGGTTTTTAGTAATCTCGAAAAGAACTATTTCAGGGGAACCAGAATGGAAGCCTAAGGTTGAAGGAGGTGTGCCATGTGAGAAAGTGCACTTCCTTCTTTGGAGGAATGGTATCAGCTGAAGGGGAAAGTATAGAAAGCAGAAAGTGCTCTGTCACTGTTCTTTGTTCTTGTTTATTTTTCCCCAAGGTTTGTCATGTTGAAATGCTTACAGGAAGGATCAGGAGGAAACAGAAAAGCTGAGAGAGAAACGATAATGAATTAGAGGGGACCCAGGGCACAAGAAGAGATATGGAGGACAGGGTGTGTGCAGATGCTGAACCAAAGATCATCCAAGGAAGAGGACACAGACAGTGATTAATTTTGCTTCAAAGAGTAGGTGACACCTGAGCACAGTTTTCAAGAATGAATAGGCGTTGGCCCAGTGGACAAGAGAGGTAAGAACATTCTAGCAGAGGAAACAGCAATGAGCAAGGACAGGCATGGGAAATGCCGACCCCAGTGCTCAGGGAACTTAGGAGTTTGATGCTATGGGGCATGAAGGGGAGAGGGGGGATGTTCCCAAGACAGAGCTGAAGCAAAACCAAGGGCCAACTGAAAGGCCCTGGGCTCACGTTGTCATTTCAGGTGTACTTTCCACTCACTACTTCTAGATCACCCAGTACCGTCATTGTCCCCAGTCATCTGGAGGCCCAAGCAAAGAAAGGCAAGGAAAGAGGATTCTTCCAGGATTGGGAATTGTAAGGAGGGTATAAAAGGTGATCGATGGACACCCTAGAGCATTAGCAGGAGTCAGCAGCGGTGACAGGGTGCAAGTAAGACCAGAGAGGGACGGCAGAGCATGGGAAAGGGAGGTAAAGAAGGCATCAGTCATGGCAGGAGGAAAGAGGAGGTCATCAGGAGTGAGGAGAGGTGAGGATAGAGGCTATAGCCAGCAAGGACCATTTTAGGGCTCAAATTCACAGGGTGGGGTGGCTGAGTGACAGTGACAATGGCACTTTGCAAAGCATTATGCAAATGTGATGTATTTTTAGCATATACTGTAATTTCAGAGCATCTTGATTATGACTTTTGAATAGTCCTAATACTTCAGATTTCTCAGCTGACATCCCACAGATAGTTAATACTTGAAAGTACAAAAAGAGGTATCAGTTTGAATCCTTAATTTTTAAAAAAGGCAAATTGTTGGGTAATGTGAATAATTACCCTCGTAATTTATCTGCTTTTCAAATTCCAATCAATTCAGAGTTTGGCAGATGAGTCCTCCCACCCCATGTACCTTAACAGGAGCTTGTAGTATTAACATACAGCAATCTTTTACTTATCTGGCAACATCGATGATCTACAACACAAGGGTTAAAACAGAAAGGAGGAACACAGGTTCTGAATAGCTAAAGGAGATGTTGCAAATCCACACACACCACTACTTTATATCAAGGTGCGAACTATGCCCCCTCACTCAGTACCAATCTTTCAGGCAAAACTATAACAAGCTGGGTTATTGGGATTTTTGGTGCAGAAAAGATTAGCAGCCTCAGGTGTCAAAGGCAAATGTAATGATGCCAGAAAGAGGTGACTGCTAAGAAGGAAAAACATATGAAAGATAAATACACACAAGAGAAATAAAAAAGCATAGAAACAGGCAAGGTTGCTTTAAGTGATCATGGCCCATGTTGGGAAGGTTAAGGAAATGGGCATTCCCAGGTACTACTGGCAACTGGAAGTCTTCCCTGGAGATCAAACTGGCCATGTAACTGCTAAGCCAAAGGGGAAAAAAAGGGCATTTATTTTACACCTAAGAATTTAAGTGAAGAAAACCACCTGAGATACAAAGAATTATGCACAAGGCCATTCATCACTGCATTATTAAAAGACTGGACTAGAAACAACCTACATAGCCAACAACTGCGGGAAGCCTAAATAACCTCAGTGTTCATGCACAGGTAGTCTAGCTTGTGAGGAACACACAGAAGTGACATTTAGGTACATGGGGAATAACCTTTATACGCTGCTAGGTTTTTTTTATTTTTTATTTTTTGAGACAGAGTCTTGCTCTGTTGCCTGGGCTACAGTGCCATGGCGTCAGCCTAGCTCATAGCAACCTCAAACTCCTGGGCTCCAGCAAGCCTTTTGCCTCAGCCTCCTGAGTAGCTAGGACTACAGGCACACGCCACCATGCCCGGCTAATTTTTTTCTATATATTTTTAGTTGTTCAGCTAATTTCTTTCTATTTTTTAGTAGAGACAGGGTTTCACTCTTGCTCAGGTTGGTCTTGAACTCCTCACCTTGAGTGATCCTCCCGCCTCAGACTCCCAGAGTACTAGGATTACAGGTGAGCCACCATGCCTGGCCACACTGCTAGGTTTTTAAAAAGTAGGATATAAAACAAAGATGATCCCAATTCAATTTTAAAAAGTATTACATAGTTTAAAAAAAATTTTTTTAAGAGACAGTGTCTTGTTCTGTCAACTAGGCTGGAGTTCAGTGGCACAGTCATGGCTCACTGCCACCTCAAATTCCTGGGCTCAAGCGATCCTCCTGCCTCAGCCTCCTGAGTAGCTGGAACTACAGGTGCACACCACCATGCCCAGCTAATTTCTAAAAACTTTTTTTGTAAAGACGGGGTCTTGCTCTGTTGCTCAGGCTATTCTTGAACTCCTGCAATTCTCCCACCTTGGCCTCCCAAAGTGCTGGGATTACAGGCATGTACCACTGCGCCTAGCCAGTATTACATAGTTTTAAAGAAGAAAATTCCAGAAAGAAATATCTGTCAGTATTTAGTATATTTTTTATTATAGGAACTAATACTACATAAGAAATAAGATACCATATAGCTATATTTACCATATTTGCAGTAATATTATCCTGATTGCTTGTGGTACTTAATTTAATATTTATTTCTTCTATGTTCAATCTTTCCAACTTTTCTTTCTAGGAGACTATAACATTTAGAAGCAAAAAGTAGAATCTGAATCTTACAGAACATAAGAGGGGCCATTGGAGCATGCCAAAAATACTACAGGGATGCAATTAGAAAAACCCAGACTTGTGGGAAATGCTATAGGAATGAAATTAAAACAAAAAAACCAAAACACCTTATTTCTTCAACAAATAAATTGAGGTACACTGTGGGTCAAAAAAGATTTAAGAGACATATAATCTGACTATAGATATGGGACTTACTGGATTTGGATCATGCAAATTCTTAAAAAACATAAGAGACAACTGTGGAGATTTGAACACTAACTAGATATTTGATTATATTGAAGATTATTCTTTTGGGATATGATAAATGTATTGTACAAGATTATATCTTTAAACAGAGTCTGTACTTTTGGAAATACCAAAAAATATACAAATGATATGAAATAACTTCATACCAAAATATTCTACAGGAGAGGGGATGGGCACAAGTTGGGGATGGATAAAACAAGACTGGCTGCTCAGTGACAACTACTGAAACTGGTGGGGGCGTGAAGATTCATTCTACTGTTTCCTCTACTTTTGTATATCTTCAAAATATTCTATAATAAAAGGTTAGAAAAATCTCTAAAAACAGCACTACACTTAACCCTATAGTTAACCTATATGTAGATGGACTACAAACCCTGAGGATGCTTAATAAAAACTGGTTGACAAAGTCAGAAATGATTTACATACAATTTATGATGCTTTCAACTTCTGGGAGCTTTTGAACCCTTGACTATGCCACAGGCCAATCAACTGACAGTCTACTCTACTGAAGCTAGTTATTTCTTAGAGTTCGAGACTGATGTGCAACACAGTAACAAATATCTTTAGTAGTCATGCGTTTCAGTATGCAAATTATTTTCTTAGAAATAAAGCGCCTCCTCCAAGAATATTTTAACTTTTAGGCTATCAAGCAATTATTTAGCATACAGTGACTGGGTAATATTTTGACTGAAATAAGGGTGGAGAATAAATGAGTGTGGCAAGATCAAGGAGCTGTGCCAGGCTGTGAGGGCCAGAACGTGGTGGCTTGCGGGGCAGTGGGTGATTCCTGGGTCACGGAGCAGGCAGACTGGGCAGCAAGGAAAGCATCTGCTGTACTTGGCAATGGCACGTGTGTGTGTGCATGTCTGTGTACACATGAGCACATGTGGGGCAGGGAACTGTCAATGGGACCTTTGCCAAAGTTGCTTCTGTGGAGTGGTGAGGGAGAGCCTGACTTGGTGTGGTCAGGGAAAAGGGGGTGAAGACCTGAAGGCCTGTAGGAGATAGAGGACGGCCAGTCGGAGACCGCGGAGGCAGAGTCAAGTGAAGGCTTTGAACTATTTTGGTCTGGAGAGTCTTGAACCTCTCTGCTGGATGAAGGGAAAAAGTCAGTGGAGCTGAACACAATCCCATATTTTATGGGACAGGGAAAGAGAGGATGATCCTCAGGCAGGAGGGCAGAGCTTCTCAGCAGCCAAAAAAGTAGGGGTGAGAGTGCCAACAGGGTGGGTGGTTGGAGAACAGACTGCTGACAGTGCACAGCTGACAGATTCCATTTTTTCAGCGAACTTGGGGTAAAGTTACCTAATATCAGAGATTCTAGTCCATTAGAGAACTATTATCATCATTATCATTGTTATCTAGAATTTCATAAAATAGACTGAACAGGGGTGTTTAGAACAGACAACAACACCCCAGTTGAGCGCTTAAATGAACTAGGAGCTACACTGAGAATTTTTTCCAGGCATTATCCCATTTAATACTTACTGACTTAAATGATCTATGCCTCATTTTCTTCCCCTGTGAACCAGAAAAAAATTACAGTACTCCTTTTAGGGAGCCATTACAAGGAGTAAAGGCATCACTCTGTGTAAGTGCCCTGGACAGCGACCACAGGGTGGCATGTCATACTGTCAGCTAGCGCCACTGTTCCAGGGAAGGGAGGTACCTTCCCTGCTTACTGGCTCAGTCACAGAGCCCGCTGGCCCACCACCTGTACTCTTCACAGTTGCTGACCAGCCTCCTTGGGCTGGTGTGGGGGGAACATGCAGGAGGGCCAGGTGGCCAGAGAGGCTGGGGTAGCGTGGTAGAGCTATAACCTGGGGAGCCAGTGTTGGAGGCTGGTGAAGCTTGCACGATGTGAGATACACAGACACGAGGAGGCCCTCGGTCCATACCCAGCAGCCAGAGAAAGCACTGAGTAGACTCCCTTGTCTGAAGCCATTTCAGCCAAACTCCAAGGAAGCAGGCAGTCCAGAAGCTCAGAGAGCCTGGCTTCTGCGAGGAAGAGGACAGTGCAAGCCGGGAGGGAACAAGCCCCAAGGAGCCCTAGGCTGGTGAGGAGACAGGACCCAGGACAGGCAACATGAGTCTTCCCTCTGAGCTGTTACAGCTCAGGCCACTTAAGTCTCACAACACCTTCTGAGTACCTGCTGTAAGTAGGTGAGGGGCGATACGAAGCTATTAAGATCTAGTTCTGCGGATGCAGGGGAAAGATGTGCTCAGTGCAATGACACAGGTACCACCGAGGACTTTGGGAACAGAGTATCACTAAGCTGGCCTGAAAGGATGCTGTCTGGGGAGAAGAGAGAATCCCAAGTAGAAAGAAGGTGGGGAGCCAAAGGCACATGATCAAAAACACACACACAATATGAAATAGCTTTGCATCCAAATAGTCTCTAGGAGAGGGGACAGGCACGGGAAGGGGGCAGATAAAACAAGACTGGCCACTGAGGTGACAACTGTTTCAACTAGTGGTATATTAGTATTGGTATTTCTGGTAATAACCTATTGTGCTGGTTGAAATAAAGAATTTTTACATCTACTCTCATTACTCTCAAAATAGATTCATGTGTACTTTATACTTTGAGGAAAAAACCCTTCTATTTTAATGTATGACACCTATACTGTATACTTTCAGCATTTCAGTTAGGGCACAAGGAATGTGGTGTGACCTTCTGTCTGGAGATGTGTGACTTTGTGGGACAGGTGTGAGTGTCTCCCCCCCGTGGGAGTGACAGTGCCTCCCCTCACATCTTGGTGTGAGTGTACCTCTTTCTCCTGCCCATCCTGGAGTCTGCCTGTGTGTCTCTCCCATCTTCCACCTTCTAGATGGGTGTCACTCTCTCACCCTTGTCCCGGGGTCAGTGTCTCTTCCTAGCCTATCCTGGTGAACATGTTAGTGTCCTACCCCCCTCTTGGGAGAGCCCTCAGGCAGAGAAAGACGGACTCAGAGTATGCCTCGTTCTCAGAGAGAAAGCAGGGAGGACAGCGCGTGGCCCTCGCCTTCCAGGGCTCTGCCCAGAAAGCTGGATCCGCACAGGATGGAACAGTGCTCCAGAACAGGTGAGAAGGGCATGGCTGTGTAGGCACCAAGGTGTCACCACAGCTGAGGCAGGTAGGCAGGCTGGGAACAACCCAGTGACAGGGCTCCCAAAGGGGTGGGGAAGGAGGAAAGTGAGGGGGCCACCCCAGGCTCTATGGCCACATGCAGAGGATGGCACAGAGGAGGATGAGGCTAGAGGTGACAGCCAGACTGCAAAGGATGACCCAGGCTGTGCTCAGCAGTTCAACTGCACTCTGGGCTGGGGGCCCCCAAAAGGGAACAAGCCGGTCCAGCAGGGTGGCTCTCTGGCCAAGTCTCCTCTCGCTCCCCTTGCCACCAGTGTGCTAAGCTAGCTCAAGGCCTACACTAGGTCAAGGCCTCTTTCTGGAAGCCTCCCTCCAGGTCTTTCCTAGCTAGCTCCTTTTCATTCAGGTCTCTATACAAAGGTTCCTTTATCAAGAGGTTTTCCCTGATTACTGTTTCTTAGGGTCCCTTTTTCCTAGGCCCACAGAACTCTTCATCTTTGTATTCCTTCTAACTTCCTTCATACACCCTGCCACAGTCTGGGGGACATCTGCTTACCACTATCTCCTTAGTACCAGCATGGTACCTGACCTGTGGCAGGCACTTTGTAAAGTCTGCTGAATGAACAGGAGATGGAACAAAAGGTGTCCTGTAAACCTGGAGAAGTTAGTGTAAACAGAAAAAGAGGAATGGAGGCATAAGAGAGAGGTAGAGACTGAGGCTTTATCAGCACAAAGCTACAAGCTACAGGCACCGTAGGAGTGGGAGCCAGTGCTCAGGAAAGGTGTATGCTGAGAGAAGTGGACCTGGGAACCCTGGGAAATGCCAAACTGCTGGTGATCGGGGACAAATGGCAGAAAGGGTGCCATCAAGGAAAGTGCCAAAGAAGTGCCAGAGAAGGAACACCAGAGCCAGAGAGGCAAGAGTCTGCAGAACACGTGGACTACTGCCTGCAGGAAAGGCAGAGTGGGAATAAGATAGAAACAATGCCAGTAGATTTGGTACCTGGGGTACTGTTGATGGATGTTCTCTTTAAATGCAGACTCAAAATAAGGGGGCAGGTTGGTTAAAGAGTAAGGGGAGATGAAGGAAACAGAGACTGCACACAGACTGTTCTTCTAGGAAGTCTGGCACCAATGGGGAGAGAGATACTTAGGTAGAGGGTAGGATCAAGGCAAAGGTTTATTTTATTTTATTTATTTTATTTTTGATGATAGAAAAAGATGTAAGTGTACTTTCCAAGTGGAGAGGAAGAGACGGGAAATTGCAAGAATTAGGGGCGGGGGGGTAAGTGACAATACAGGGACCCAAGAGAGGCTGGAGTAACTGGGTGGCTCCCAAGGGTCCAACCTGCCATGCTTCCCCACAGGAGGGCTAGGAGCCACTGCAGAGGAACCCAGAGGTAAGGGGGGCACCGACAGCCCGTCTTCTCTGGGAACTAGGCACAACAATCTGATGAGACAAGGGGAGGAGGGACAGAGGGTTTTAGGAGAACGTTAGTGCTGAGCATCGGTGGTGAGAGGAATAAGAGGGACTAAGAATGGAGACACAGGTAAAACAGTGTCCTTATATCCTTAAAGGCCAAGCTATGAATCTCAGAATAAAACCCCCTCAACAGAATAAAACCTCTTCTTTTTTTTTTTTTTTGAGACAGAGTCTTGCTTCGTTGCCCAGGCTAGAGTGAGTGCTGTGGCGTCAGCCTAGCTCACAGCAACCTCAAACTCCTAGGCTCAAGCAATCCTCCTGCCTCAGCCTCCCAAGTAGCTGGGACTACAGGCATGCGCCACTATGCCTAGCTACTTTATATATATATATATATATATATTAGTTGGCCAATTAATTTCTTTTTTTTATTTTTTATAGTAGAGACGGGGTCTCGCTCAGGCTGGTTTTGAACTCCTGACCTTGAGCAATCCGCCCGCCTCGGCCTCCCAGAGTGCTAGGATTACAGGCATGAGCCACCACGCCTGGCCAAACCTCTTCAATGTGGCATCTAAGACCCGATACCTTAGGTCCCAGTCTCTTTTCTAGTCTTCTCTGCCATCATTTGTCACCCTGGACACCCTCATACTCAGCTAGAGGAGAGAACACAGCGTGCGCTGCACCTGCTAGGCCCATGCATCCTTCCCTTCCCATTCCCTGCTCTATGGTCACCTCCTCTGTGAGGCAAATTCACCCAGTCAGTATTAATTTCTTCTTCTTTGTGTCCACTTTGTTAATGTCTCTATAGCAGAAGTATTAAACCTACAACCAAAGTTCCAACTGAATATAGAAAAGGTGGTTTCGTGACTGGGGGCCTAAAAGAATGGAAGGGCCATTCATAAAATTACCAAAGTCTGAATTGCTAGCCATAGGGATGCTGAGAGTTAGAGATGCCAATCGTCCATCCAGGAGGCTCTGGCAAAGAGGTACTCGAAAATCAAGTCTAGAAGTGCTAGTGAGAATGGACCCTGTGATAAAGACGTGAGTCCTCTGCATGGTGAAGGACCACCACTTCAAATGTGGAATATGTTCATACTTCTGTAATTCTAGTCTCACAACCATGGGCTTAATTTATTCTGGATTCTGAATCAACTAAATTTTCCTAATTCATCCTCCTTTGCTCAAAAAGCTAAGATGTCCTCTACAGCACACAATGCACATTCCTCAGGCTGGCCATCAAGGTTTTATTACAATCAGGCCTTAGCATACTTTTCTGGCTAGCATTGCACTATTCCCTTATGAACCATCCTCTCCAGTCAAACTGGTCTTCTTGGTGGCTGTGGACGAGCAGCACATTTCTGCCTCCTAAATTCTGCTGAAACCATTCTTGCCACCTCTCCTGAACACCCCCTTTCTTTCTGCCTATTCCTAACTCACATCTTTTCCAAAGCCCATCTCAAGTTCCTCCTCCCTCTTCCTCAAACACCTATAGTTTTTACTGTCTGTGCCATTCATTTGGCATTTTAAAATATACTGCTTTGTGATCTCTTTTGTACATTAACTCATCATTGAAAAAGCATAAAAGAAAGCAAGGAAAAAGTATAAGTATCATTAGAATTGCGTGAAGGACTCTTCCCCATTTCTGGCTCTCCCATAGAGCGAGAATAAAGTTTTAATAAACAGGACACAGCAAAAACAAACCACACTCTGTCTCATTGCAGAAGATATCACTGCTTGATAAAATATTACTCATCATTTTAAGTGGCAGCATAGTTCTCTGGAGTTGGGTACAGGCAAGAAACTTGGAGACTGTAGTTGTATTTTAACTCAGTCTAAAATCTTGTGATTTTAGATAAGTTCTTACAATTTTCATATTGTTCTATTTATCAAAATAAGTTTAGCAGGTCCAACCTTAAAGAATGAGATAAAGCAGAGAATTTAAAAAAATTTATTTCTCTTTGATTCAATATTTAATCACATTTCCCATGTCAATCAAGTTTTTTTAAAAAAAATTTAAAGTAGTATTTATGTATGTGTTGTGGGGGAGACATAAAGTAAGAGAGAGAGAAATCCCTAAATCGCTCAAACCTATGAAGATAAGTACATGAATAACAAAATAGAGATCTTGAACTTCGAATTTTATAGTAATCAGGTCAATATACTGCATTAAATTATTTTAACTCTCCTGGGTGGGAAGTTCACGAGTGATATTTCTGCCTAACATCTAAAATTAACCAAACTAAGCAACATTTTCAATTATCATGATATAGAAGTACATCAAAGACCATTAAAAAATTAGGAAAAGAAGTATATTCTTTGTTATGAAATCAGATGGCTTTGCTATAAGTTTGTTTAATGCAAAAATTAATAAAACGGTGCCTATTTAAGATTCTTACTATAAAACAAAGTATAGGTTTATATCTTTAAAAATCTCCTTTAACTTAGTAAATTTATAAATTTTCCCCTAATTCCTTATATACAGCTTAAAACTAAGTAGACATATAGCACTTTCTAATTTGAGTTACTGTCAACTTTACGCCTAAATTTTTTATTTTTGTAACAAACTTATTGCTTTCTCAATGTATTAACTTCAATATGGACATAATTTAGGTTTATGCTAGCAAATTAATTTATAATAATTAACTTCTATGGTCTGTCCATTCTAAAAAGTAACAGAATTCTCACTTCTAAAATCATTACTGCTTCTTGCATACATGTTATCCCTGCACTTCCTGTCTCACAAGATTGCCATGAAAATTAAATGAGATAATATACTAGGTAAAAGCAAAGACTGCTATCCAGCCAAAGCATTTCATGACTGAAGCATAGTATTAATACTCAAAGTATTTTGGGTGATATAATTTAAAAGTCATGTTGGCTAATGATTCACTGAAAAATTCAACCAATCAAGTTTCCTTTTCTTTTAAACAGAAGCAGTTTCTTTTTTGTGCTCATTTTTGGTTTTGTTTTTACTAGGAAAAACGTTTAACTAAAACTTGGCTAAAATTAAAATCTTGTAATGTCTCTCATCTTTAAAGGATCAGAACTTCTGTTTCTTTTGATCAGTTTCAAGCTAGATTTAGAATACTAGTCCAATTCTACTTTATTTCAGTGAAATGATGGATGAAACAGATAAAGGTATTTACTTTAAAATTTTCCAAATTTTATCTTTGGCAGTTGAATACCATTTCTGAACTGTGCAACTTTAAAAAATCTAGATTCAGTACAGCATTACGCACATAAGCGGAGCATACCAAAGTACCTTTTATATTAGTTTTAACATGTTTGCTCATTTTCCAGAAGTGGTTTTGGATGTTACAACTTGATAAAAAAAAGCACACAAAATTAGTGCATGTAGTAGAGGCACTGCCATACACAGGGTGGCAGCACTGAGAACCAAACAGATGCAGACAGCAAGGACACCAGTAAGGGCCAGTGGAGGCACACAAGTGTGCCTGAAACCTGATTAGGAAAAAACTTCATAGACACACAGGTATTTTGGTTTTAATTAGGAAATTCCTTTGAATTCTGGAAGAGGTACATGCATTGTAGAAAAGCTATTATGAGTCAGCCTCGGGATGTGATCAATTGCACTTCTCTCATAACAAACTGCTTTCTCTTCCTCTTTCTGCGCTGACCAATAAAAGGTGAACTGAGTATGATCCAATTCAGGCATCATATCAGATCCAATATTTAAGTAGAGCAACTGTATCTCTAGTATATATTTAAAAAGATAACCCAAGCTATGATTGAAAGTGCTCCAAGATAGGAATTTCAAGAATAACATGATCTTGGGAACAGGAGTACTCCTATTAAAGAAAAGCAGTTACAGAATTAGAGTTCTAAAATAACTGTCTGATTATTAGCAATCTTACAAAAGCAATGATAGGATGGGCAGTGTAGGTATTAGGTTATAATGTCCAAAAGAAAGGCTTTTTAAGGAAAACATCTGTAACAGTACTTAAAAAAACTAAAATATCACTAAAAGTATTAATTGCTTAATAATTAAAAATTCAAATACAATGAACAGTCAATTGAATATTAACACATTTGTCACCATTTTTCCTTGACAAAATAACTGAATATACTATGATATTTAATTTTGGCCATGTATTTTAAAAAATATTTTATTAACTGTCAAAGGATACATGCTTAGGAATTTCTATAGACTGCATTCACTTTGTTTACAAACTTCAGGGCATAAAAAACAGATTCACATAAAAAAACAACTACTTCAATTAAAATTCTGTATATTTCAACAGTAAATCAAGTTATTCAGTTAAATATTTAAAGCCTTTATTCTAAGTCTAATTAAATCTATTACTTGATAATTTAGATTTGGGTAAACAATTATGACAATGCATTTTACATATTGTATCTTTTAAAATGTGATATATTCCAAATTATTGCTGAAAAATATTTTTCTTATACCTTTTTCTTAAGAGTAAACTGAAGCAAATTACATTAAAAGCTAGACCTGATTACAGGTACTTTACACAGAGCACAGTTAAGTCAGTTACTTGTTTGTATGATATGGGCTCTGAGGATGCTCAAGTTTTATGAAGCAGCAAGAAGAAAAGCACAAAATGCCACTAATTCCTATTGAGTGTGCCCTATTCTCACAGGTGCCTTTCTTCTTTGAAATATTTTAAACTCTTCCAAATAAGAACTAATAGGGCTGCTTCTACCACCACTCTTGGTACCAATTAACCAATTTTATTATATGTCTAATTTTAATGCTAAAATCTTATGAATTTGAAAAGTGATTTTCAGAGAAATTACTTCTATGATTAGAAAAGAAACATAATCTAGATTGAAATTTTACTCAATTAAATTACCTCAGAGAATAACAAATTAGCATAACACATGAAAAACATTTTCTCGGATTTATTTAGAAAACAATTTTAAAGGTACAAGGAAAGTAGATTCATATTTGAGGTATAGGTTATAACCAGATATCCTGGTCATATTAATATTTATTTTTAAGGTTATAATAAGTCTTATCCAAATATATAAAGTGACAATTCTTCCATAAACTGCAAATAACAGATTTAGTTTTAAAGTAATGTAGCTAATTTCTCTTCACTGAAATGCAATACCTAAAGAAATGACATTAGGAAATGCAAAAAGTGGCTTGAGAAAGGAAATGTACTCTCATACAAAACAATATTTCCACTTCATTGCCTAAAGTTTATAAAAATAAAACTTACTTATTATAACTCTTTTAGAGTAGGATGAAAAGTGATGTGGGCTCTATGTAATACCAATATTAAGATAATACAAGAAAATAACATCAAGTTACTGAGAAAATCCGGCAGACTAAAATTTAATTGGTGCTATTTTGAACCTGTACACTTGAACTATCTTAAGCTTCCAGGTTCAATTTCTTAAAATTCTCCTGATCAAGAACAATTGAATAAATGTTTATTAATGCAGCTTCAAGGGAATAAAACTGATAACACTTTCTAATTTTGTCTTTTAGCCAAAGGAGCTAAATTCTTCATTCTCTAACCGATTTCTAGTTTAACAGTCTCTAAAAATGTATATTTAGGTTAAAGAGTTTAATGTCTAACTATTGATTAAAGATATATATTTAAAGTCAGATAGCAGCCTTTAATTGTAGCATTTATTCTGAGAATATTCTCATATTCAGAAATTAAAAGATAGGAACTCATAATCATTTTTTATGTGTACAATTCCAATATTGGTTTGAGACAATAATTCAAATATTTAATGACTAAAAGTCTAAAATGAGGCTCTTACTATCAAAAAAGGCAGAACTGAAGACGGCAATGGCATGGTAGAGAACTCTCTATTGCCCTTTAAGATGCCTCCTCCACTCTCAAAATATTTTCCAATACTAAAGGCAACTTCTACTCCCCAACATAACACTCACAGGCTTAGATTCTCCTTTAGAAAATCAATTACCAATTAATAAATGAGAAAGAAAAAATTCCTTTCATCGGCAGCATATACCTAAAAACATTCCAGAAATTAAGAACTTTGCTGGCAAAATGTTATCTTTATCTCATGAAAAGCTTTTTAAATGTTATCAAGTCTGTAAGAAATTATTTAAATTGCTTTAAAAAACTCCATAAAGCAAACTATTCTTAGAATTGGTTTTAAAATTTATTTCATTAACTTAAAGGGAAGTTTTAAGCTTTCTGATGAATAATGATGAAAGCAATTTTCAATAGTTTCTAAAGTTCTCAGAACACTTCATGCAGGTACACATTTAAAACAATCTTTAAAATCTTTTTTAAAAATAGCAGAAAATGATTTTTCTTATTTTTTAAAAAAGAATTCCAAAAAAACCACTATAAATTGTTCTTAGAATTTAAATTAATTTAATCTAAATCTAAGAAGATAAGGAGGAAAGGCTTTGGGAATTTATTTTTAAAAAGTCATTATAAAACCACCAATTTGTATTAAAAATATTCTCTGATAGGTTCCCCCAATTATCACTCTCATTTTTTAAAAGTAAATGTATAATTTTTACTTTCTAGTTGGTTATTCTTAATTCATATAAATTGAATTTTAAATTTGCCATAATTGTTATTTTATTCTGAAATTCTTATCTACCTAGTTGTTTACCATCAATTTTGGACATTTTAGTTCACACTTATGTTGTTGTTATATATTTTCATTCTTTAAATTTCTCATTTTTAAAAGGCACGAAAGAAACATTTTTTGCTTTCTAACACCTTCACATTTCCAGGTTTTCTATGTTTTCAGATTAGGAAAAGATTCCACTTTTTTTAAATGCAAGAAAATATTTTAAGCAAATTGTCCCCTTAACCTTGGACATAAATAATAGCACAAGTTCATTCATTCTACATGTGCACACACATTTCTTAGGTAGTCATCTCAAATTCCCAAAACACACTGTGGTTAGTTTTAATACCATGATCCTGCAGTAACTCTGTTTACAAGATATCCAGGGACTTTTAAATACTAACAATTTTAATGCAGTATCACGCCACCTCACTTTTTAAAAATGAGATATTATTTGTTTTATAAATTTTTTTTTATATACTGATAAGTATTTTTTAAACAGGAGCAAAATCCTTAACAACAACAAACACCAATACATCCACAAAATCAGAAAAGAAAAATACCCAAGTGCCCTTGGTAGTTCCATACCACCAAATCCTTGTCAGTACCACCCTGTAAAGAAGAGGCAGGGTCAGCTGTATACATCGAATAGAATGCAACCACTGGCAGCAGGCTGATTTAAAAGTAAAAACCAAATTATGCTTCTGTAATAATTTCTACTAGGCTTTCACACACATATATGTCTCATAACTTCAAACATTAATAATTATACATCAATAGTTTTGTAAAATAATCTAAAAATTTTCATTTAATTTCTCAAATTAAATTTTAAAATGAAATTTATAAATGAGATATAAAGGTTGCCCTGATAGAAAATGAACAGTAGTAATAGTCGATTTTAGGTTTGGGCATTTCAAAAAATTTAGGCAATGAAATAAATACAAAAAGTAAAAATTAGTTACTTATAATGTGTTCTTATGTTAAAAAAGAAATGAATTCCCATGCATGAATTCTAAAATCACAGTTCATCAATCCGATGTATCCTGCTCTCACATTTAACTTATTTGTAAATACTTTTCCATGGCTACCATGTAAACACCAATTGGTTAAATATGCTGTCTACATTAATTCTTGTTAAAATTAAAGAAATTAAAGGTCTACCTTTGTTTTTTAGAAGTGACTGATATACTTTGAAAATATTTGATGTTTCAAAAAAGGTGTTCATCAGGTTCTTAAAACATTTAAAAATGGCTTAAGGGATGATTTACAGCCTTTTTACCTTGAACATATTCACTATTTTGGATTTTGTTGAACCGATTCAGTTCTCTCCTTTTGAAACTCTTCCCTTACTCAAATAACTAAAGAATCTGAGATGTTATCAATATAAAGAGAAAAAATTTATATTTATTTCTTACACATTTGCAAACACATCAAAAAGAATATGTATTCCAGGCAGTGTAAGTAAAATTATACAGTAAAACTTTTTTTCTTGGGTGTGTGTGTGTGTGTAACAGGTAATTTTTCACTTATCTTAATTTCCAAAGAATAGGATTCTAAATAAAATATACTAAAACATTCCTAGATGAAATAATCATTTAGATTACACAGCTAAGAAGGAAAATGATTACTAACACAAATCATGAAAGATAGCTATAGATATGTTTTAGTATCTGGCTTTTCAAATTTCAGTTAAGACAGGAGCATTACATTTAATTTAGGAAATAACAATTTAATCCTTAGAAAGGAAAATTTGCAGAATACCAAACCAAAATGTATATAAGGATTATGTTAAAAATGAAGAAACCCCCCCAGCTTTGTATAATATTAAAACACAAAGAGTATTCTTAACATTTTAAGCTATACTGATAAAAACCAAATTCACTAATTTATTTAGTTGTAAAATGTCTATTTATTAAAATATTTGGGGTATAATAAAAATACAGATAAAAAATTTTATCAGTATTAGCCCACAATTATAAATCATCTTCCACAGCCTCTAAATTCTCTATAGAATTTCAAATAGCAAAATTAGGCATATAAATTTCAAATAAGAATCTTTATGAGGTTTCTCTATTTCTGAAATAAAGATTTTGAGTATACAACATTACATTATTTCTGTAAATTGTTATAATTTAATAGTAGCTTCAGACAAAGGATGTTCAACAGGTAGTATTTCTAAGGCATCAAAAAAGCTCAATATAATCAATTCAAATTCGATATTGTGTTGTGCCCTATTTAAATAAGACTCTCTAAGGAATTACAGACTCTGTATTTATGCACTCTGAGTACATTTTCTAATTCAGACCAATAGCCAGTTGTGTAACACCCAAGCATGAACAAAGTTTTATACCATCCTATATGAGAGAGAGAAAAAAATGACAATACCAACACTTTTATTTAGGTTGACAATAAACCAATCATGTTTGAACAACCTGAATAACACAATGACCTAAATATAAATGGAAGAAATACTTTTCCTTCATTTTTATAGCAACTGAATTTTTTGATATTAGTATCTGGTTTGTCAAAGTGGCAACTATTCAAGATCTAAAACTCATTTATTTTAAATGCATAGAATAATTCTGCCTACTTACAGTCAGTGTAACTGTCTTGAGCTAAAAAAGATAAACTTCAAAGATTTTGTAAGTATTAATGGCATTCTGAAACTTCTGGATGGAAGATCATTTAGGGGGGAGGAGTTTCTCTTCTCCATTGATAGCTTAATCCTTTTCCAATCAATTCTGATTTAACTATGGATCATGGGATAAACTCATTTTTTAATAAGTTCTTAGAAAGTTGTAATTGCTTCCAAAATTGGAAACCACAAGATGATATACTCAAACACTACATCAACGTAATGTTGTTATGGAGATAGTTACAGAAAGGTGGAGAGAAGAGCTCAGTTGTGAACACAAGTTAACATACAATGGACTACAAATTAATAATTTGTGTATACAGTATGACGAGAAAAAACATTCTGTGCAAGAAGTCTAAAAATTCAGTTCTAGTTTTAATCCATTTCTATAAATCATAAAAACAAAGGGAAATAGGGATTTATTTCAGAAACTCCATATACCTGTGGAAAATGGAACACAAGTAATTTCTTTTCAAGATTAACCTTAATCTCAAATAGAGTATGGCTAACTATTTATGTATTTTACATTTTGAAAATGTTGTGAAAATCTAAAACATAAGAGCTGATAGTAACTGATGGTCTAGAAACACTTTCTGTTAAATAACACAAATAAATTCAACTTAAAAGATGCAAACTGATAAGTCTCAGGGTTTTAAAATCTTTTCATTTCAAAGGTGCAAAGTTACAGCACATGTATAGGATGGGCTTTAAAAATGGAGATATATGTAAACTTTTCCATGGTGTTGGATTGTGTGCTTTCCCCTACTCCAAAGAAATGCATACTGCTTACAATGTTAAAGAATCTTCACCACTCTGTCTATAATTTTCAACCAGCAGTCCTCAATGTACCTTAAATCAAACTGAATATTAGGCATTTTACAGCTTTTGCAAAATGGCTGTAAAATCACATTATGGGCATACACATCTCTTTGATCTCATTGCACAAAATTCATAACTGTTCAATAATGCTATACCATTACACCACACACCTTCAACTATTTCCATTTTTCCTAAATTCCTTCCAAAATCAGCTTCCAAAGCAAAGCAATGTAACATCAAAAGTTCCTGAGAAGGCTTGTTACAAAAAAGAACAGCTTGGATACAAACTAATCTACACACATATCCATCTTCTGTTGAGCCTGTTTATCCCTCATCTCCCTCCATCACTCCTAAAGGTGGGTGCACTGGAGTAATGGAAAGAGAAGGCTCTTTCATCACCACACCCTCCCAGCACCTCCACTATTGGTCCTCAGACAGTGATTCTGTGTAGGTGATGAAAACCATAAGAAAAGAGAAGCTGTCCCTTTAAAATGCCCTGCTCTGTCCCATATCCCACGTGGAACCAACATCAGCAGCACTTTCCCATTACCATCAATGTGATGCAAGAGGCACCATCCTTTTATATACATAAAACCAGAAAACTTCAGCTTAACATTCTTTAGTAAGGATGAACAGGTGAAGCAAACATGTCAGGAAGGGCGAAACCAAGCAACTCCCCACCGCTCCCCAAAAGGTACTCCAGTCTTGCACTCAAGTCTCTCTGTGCAACATCACCTCTCTACCCCTCCTCTGTAGAGCCCAGTTTAAAGAAAGGAGGGAGCCACCAACAAAACCTGAAGCATAAATGCGACGAAAATGCAATCTAAAGCCGGAAAGGTTTATTCTTCCAATCACACATATTAACTCTATTAAGAAAATGGCATCACTTTTTTTCCACCAAAAAAAACCCCGCAAAGATCATTAAAAGAGAGTTATAAAATAGCAAATATAGTGTTTATCTTATCTCAGATCAGTCCACATTACCCATAAGTTTAGTAGTTTCTGCACTTCCACCTCCCCCCTCCCTCCCCCTGCTTCTCTTGCATCGGATTTTCACGTTTTCTCATTGTCGGTTGAGTTATAAAAGGCTTTTGCCCTTCGAAAGTTTTAAAAAATAAATAAATATTAACTCCTTGGTCCCTGCAAAGTCAAAATGGACTTCAGGGGAAAGGCGGTACATACTTTTACCTTTAGCGAGAAAAGGGGGAGCATCCCGGATTTTTAGGGATTTTTTGCGATTTTTAAAAAATTTTTATTTGGTTATATGCCTGAGTTCTCCCTCCATTTTGGTTGTTTATGATACTGACAACAAGCTGTCCCTGCTCTGTGCCGATCTCCTGCTTTCATTTAGCACCCCCTCCCCCTACCCCCCCTCGCAGCCACACACCCCGGGCTCACACCTCCCCGCAGACCCCGCACCCCGACCCCGACTCGCCCACCTGAGGAAAGGGCAAAAACAAATTCATTTCTCCAGAAAAGAAAAACCTCTTTTGAAAAAGGGGCAAAGTTACCCCAAGTCACTCAAAGTGCCCCCCAAATATTGCCGACTGCGGGTTTCCGCCAGGCCCTTTGGGAAGCGACCTTCCCCCGGGATGTTTTGGTGGAAAATGCGGAGAGTTTACTCTCAAAACTGAATTTATATTAATTTTTCCCTTATTTTTCGGGTCTCTAATGTCTTCCGCTCTCGCTGCTGCCGCTGCCGCTGTCACAATATTCACAGCACCAGAGAGGAGGAGGAGGAGGAGGAGGAGGAGGAAAACTTTTCAAACTTTCCAGACCCTGAATAAAGGGTGTTTTTTTTTTCCCACCGACCTCACCTTCGGGTCCCCAGCCGCATCGCCCCCTGCCCTGTCAGAAGCGACTTCGGGAGTCCTCGCAGCCCCGCTTAATTATTTTATTTTATTTTTTATTATTATTTTTCTCTCTGGGGTCCTGAGCAGGGGCTGAGAGTAGCACAAACTTTTCCTCCTCCTGCCGCCGCCGCTGCTCCTCTGCCCCCTCAGCTAGTCCCATAATTTAAATAACCCTGATATTTCTCCCGCTAAACGCCTCTCCGCCGCCCCGGACCCCGGGAGAACTCACCGCGGGGCTTTAACATCCTCCCTCCGGCCCGTCCGCCGCCTTTACACCGCCCGCGGAATTTCTAATAATTTTTTTCTCATATTTCGGGCTGGACGCGGCGGGCCTGGAAATTGTTTCCTTACGCCTCTTTCCAGCAGCCATTGTAGTGTATGCGCTGCCCCTGCAGCCCAACTTGCAGCTGCCGCCGCCGCCGCCGCCGCCGCCGCCGACGTCGCGCCCACCGCCGCCTCCCCCGGCCTACTCTGCCACCGCCCCCGCCTCCCGTCGGCCCGCCCCCGACCCCCGCCCGCCGTTGAGCCCGCCCCCCAAGAGCGCTCCGCCCCGGGGCCGGCCACTCGGCGCCGCCGCGGCCAGGAGCCGACCCGCCGGTTGGTCTGTGGCGCCGCCCATCAAGCCGAAGTGTTAAGAGGCGGGCCGCGGCGCGGGGGGCGCGGCGGGGCGGGGGCATGGGCGGGGCCGTGCGCGCCGCCCCGCCCACTCCTCCCTTCTCGGCCCTCCTCTCGCCAGCCGAGGGCGGGGCGAGACCCGCCCGCCCCCGCCTCGCAGAGCCCCGCGCGGCTGTCAGTCTGTCAGAGGCGCACGCTGATTGGGCGAGCGGCCGCCGGGGAGCGGGGGCAGCAAGTTGGGATGCGCGCTACTTAAGGTCCTGCTTCGTGAGCCATTGACGTGTTTGGAGTTGGAGACTGCCTGGGCGCTGGCGGAGCTTCGCCCCGAGGTGAGTGGTCCCCCGCCCCTCCCTCCGCAGCGGCTGAAGGCGAGAGGGACGAGACGGGCGCACCTGGGCCTCCGCGGCGTCCGGATCCGTTTCTGCTGCGCGGAGCCGCTCCCGCCAGACTTTGCCGCAGCACGGGCCCCTTCCTGTTGCTCCTCCAACGGCCACCCGGGTCCGTTCGGGCCGGGGGCGAGGAAGGTGACCTCTGCCTCGTCCGGACACCACCAGCTCGTCCTTCATCCTCCTTTTCTCCAGCCTTTGAAGCGCAATCACCTGTCCCCACCCCCACTTCCTTGCATTTTCTTCGCCCCCTGCCCCTCTGGGCTCAGTCGCAGGGCAAAGCATGGTGTGCTCACCTGTGCCTGCCGTCCAGGATTAGACGCTGACGGGCAGCACCGCGGAGGCAGCGAGGCCTCGGATTCGCCTCTGTCCAGGTTCTCCTTCGATCTCCCCGCCCCCCGCCGGTGTGGCACCCTGGACTTCTTGCCCCTGCGCCTCTGCACGCAGCAGGGGGTTAACGGCGTGGTGTGTGTCAGCTTCCCGATTTAGCAGAGCCATGGACCCTGCCTGGGCTCCAACCGGCATGTAGGCATGGACGTGTTGAGTAACGTTCCCTTCCCCCTTCCCTTTCTAAGCTTCTGGAAGAGTGGGGACGTGAACCACTGGGTGGAAAATAAAGAACTGCTTTACTAAGCAGTTTGCCCTTTGGAGTCAATTTTAGAGTTATTCCTCAAATGTGCAGTGGTTTTGCGGCCCTCCCTCAAATCTTTGGTTTTCTTTCTGGTTATCCTCTGCAAGTGGTAGAACCTGTAACAGTACATTGAGGAAGTATTAATAAGTATAATAGATAAGGCCTCTTTGGCGGAGCATTCCATCTTGCTCTTCCGCCTGGCTCATCACTGTAAATTGACATTTCCTCTTCATTTCTAGTTAACACATGAGGAATTTATGCAAAGGAGAGGAATTTCGGAAATCCAAACTTAGGGTGACTTGTATTTAGAATCCAGAAGGAAAAGGAAATGAAATGTGAATAAATTCATGCAGCAAACCTGATCTGAGTGTATGTGATGTAACCTAAGTAGTGTTTTTAAAGAATTTCTAACTGATGAAAATAAAATACAGACTAGAATACTTTAAGGCACACAACTTGAATTTCATGCAAGTTTGTCTGCCGCTGATCCTTGTTCTGTGTTCACATATCATAGGATAGATATGTAAAAAAGGAAGCTGTGAATTTACTTAGTACCATCATCTCTCTTAGGAAGAAGTCAAACTGGCCACAAAAAAAAAAAAAAATTGTGTTCAGGAGAGGAAAAAGCTTCTAGATATAATTGGATGGCTGCTTGAATTTCCTTTTGCCCAAGATGTTCTTTTGGGGGAGAGGAGGCTGTATATTTTCATGTATTATTTGATGAAAATCATAAAACGATTATTTAGTGTCTATTAAAAGTTAAAGGACCCCAAATAACCAAACTCTTTTCCATCTTCCTTAGCAAAGGTTGATCTACTTTAGCCCAGACATCTTGATCTTTCCCATAATAGAAAAAATTGGACAGGGTGACTCTTGATTGAGAATACCTCCACTTACCATGAGTTTATGGGATTTGTTTGTTTTTCCTGAATACACTTCGTATCTTTTAACATGACTGATATTTTTCGATGGTCCTACCTAGGGTAAGGAAAGCAGAAACCATTTCATTCAATAATTCTGACCTCTGTCTGGTTATACTAACAAGTTTAATTCAGTGGGTTTTGTAAGTCACACTGCATTATTTTTGCTGGCTTCTCCATTGATATTTAGGTAGAAGAATGATTAAGCTAGAACAGGATTCAGGAGTACAAGTTAGATCAGTTCCTTAAGCTTACTTCAGAGCATTTAAAAATATTTTGGGGTGGTTCATCAATAGTATACCAGTATATTGAAACAGAAGTCACTTTGAAATAATTATTTTGGTATTGATTTTTGAATTTTCTCTTTTATTTTCTGTGACATTTCTTTGAAGATAATAGGCATACCAATTTCAGTTGATTCCATTATAGAGAGCAACTATATTCTGGGATATAGTTGACATACCTGTTACCCAAGTATATGACTTGACTTGGAATAATTAATTGGCTCTTTGGGAACTATGATCATCTTTAATTTATAGTTTTGCAAAACTGTATCTCTAAGACTTGAATTGGAAGATTACTGAACCACAATAGCATTCTCTGACTTCCTTCAAGTCAGGGAAATACCAATTAAATAGGAGATGCCACTGGAAGTAAAATTTCAACTTTTTTTTTTTTTAAACTGGCTTTTTGAAATGTCAACTAAGCAATAAGTTGGCTTTTTGATATGTTGGCTACCCTGGTATTAGCCACACAGTAGGCACTCTGTACTTTAGTTGATGAACGATTTTTCTAAAGTTAGGTTGTACTAAATTATTCCATTCTTATTTTGTATGCTGATCAATGTATAGTAAGGAAGTAATCGTTAGAATACATACTATGTTCTTAGATTTTGTTAATACATTTAATTTCTTAAACTTAAGAGTAAACTACAACTGAATTATGTTTGAACTATATTTTTACTGGATATTATAATTAAATTTTAGTAGATGAATTTCAGTATATGGCCTTTGTGTTGAGGCACCATGGCAAACAAAGGAAAAACACATGTAAGTTTTTATTCTCAAAATACACAGGGTACATGTTCCTCACTAGATGATTATTATGCCAAAATTAAATTTTCAAGTGGGGCTTTTGAGATCTATTGATTTCTTGTCATTCATTGTATAACTCTTTTTTCTCTGTCTCCCTTCAGTAAAGAAGACTGTTAGGATGCCCTTGGTAACGCGGAGGCTTAGAGATCCTGACATAAATCCTTGTTTGTTGGTAGGCTAATTTGCTTTTAATTTTCATGAGTGCTAAGTTGGAAAAACAAGCTTCTTCTAATTTTGTGGGCATCTGTTTTCTGCAGTTGTTGAATAAAGTTATTTCTATATAAAAAATTGCTGGTTAGCGCATTATTTCACTAGAGCATTTTTATATATTAATAATTTTGTTAACAAAGATTCATCTTTAGTTTCCCATATTTGTATACTCAAGCAGTTAGTTGTCACTGTAAAGCTGGACAGGCATATGTAACACTGAGGAAAATCTTTACTTCAAACATGGAAAATTGGAAGGTATGACATTTTTACACCATCACTGAAATTTACTGTTTTAATAGGAATAATTTCATTATATTCTTGAGAATGGGCTGATAATAGAATTAGCCTATTCAAAACCTGAAGGTTTTCACAAAGGTGTCTTATCAACACAATTGTTTTGTTTTGTTTTTGAGACAGAGTCTCACTCGTTTGCCCAGGCTAGAGTGCCGTGCAGTCAGCCTAGCTCACAGAAACCTCAAACTCCTGGGCTCAAGTGATCCTCCTGCCTCAGCCTCCCAAGTAGCTGGGAGTACAGGCACATGCCACCATGCCCCGCTGATTTTTTCTATTTTTAGTAGAGATGGGGTCTCACTCTTGCACAGGCTGGTCTTGAACTCCTGAGCTCAAGCAGTCCTGCCTAGGCCTTCCAGAGTGCTAGGATTATAGGTGTGAGCCACCATTCGTGGCCAATTGTTTTGTTTTAATGATAAGCTTGTATTGGCATTTATTTGGTATGACTTGCAATACTTACTTGTGGCTTTGCTACCTTTAAATAATGTAGTCATCATACTGGTGCTATGAAAGTTATGCTCCCTGATCCCACGTGCATTTTCCAAATAGATACATTCATTAAATATTTGGCATAGAAATTTAGCTTTGTTCTGTATATTAGGTCAGTTTTCAACAGTTTTATTAAGTAAATTTGTTTGGGTAGAAGATGTTTCTTAGATCTGTGAAGCAATGCCTACCCGTTTAGTTAGAGCTTTCCTTTAGATGACTCCTCAGAGTTACACCTTTCACTTTGAGGTTAGTTATCCAATCTACTTTCAGTTCAGACAGCTTAAGTTTAATCCCCAGGTGGTACCTACTTTCCTTTCAATGCATAGCCATATGTTGCTCACTTTGGTTTTAAGTGATATTAATGATATCTATTAAAATTTGCATATGTAATAGTGTATTTACTTGTGGAATGAAGTAAATGATAGCCAAAATTTTGTTGAGATGAATGGTGTTAACGTAGGTTGCCCTTATATATACCAGTTATTAGCAATTTACTTGAAACCAGCATTACAATCAAACATTCAAGTCAGAGTGGCGATTTGGAAAAGCAGGAGAGCTATATTGCGAGTCAG
Organism: Mirza zaza; assembly: GCA_008750895.1. NCBI lineage: Eukaryota > Metazoa > Chordata > Mammalia > Primates > Cheirogaleidae > Mirza > Mirza zaza. The sequence continues at coordinate 100,286 of VSMD01106293.1, forward strand.
GAGACTGGGGGTTCTAGGGTGTGAAGCAGTGATTTTGAACATATTTCACCTTGTCTCAGTTTCTTGTTAAATGGTTACTGGACTAATTGATTACAGTCAATGCTTTGGCTCAAATTCCTATGATTCAGAAAACTGGCCCAGATGAAAATGAAGATGGCTGCCTGAGCAGAGTGAGTACTGGGATAGTTGGCAAGATCGTTCAGTTTTTGTTAGTGTCTACCCATTAAAATGAACAGTCATGAACTATTTCACATTATTTGCTTTGGGAGGAAGCAACTCTATAGTTTGTTTATAGATCCCATTCCACCCCTTAAATGATGCTTCTTGTATATTCAAGGAATCTGATGCTTCTGTCAGATGTATGGATGAAAATAACTATGACGGGGGAAGGTGTTCCACTTATTTCTTGAAGTACAAAAACTGTCGGAAATTCTGGGTAAGCCTTGCTTGATTAGCTTTATGTTAAAACCCATCTCTTAGGCTGAAACTAAGGCCTGAAATTAAGTCAATACCCACAATCCTTTCCCAGTGATGGCTGTAGGGAAACTTAACCTTTCAACTTTATCCTGTGTGTGCTCTTTTAGCCCTAACAGATCCTCAAGAGCTCTTGTTAGCTGCCTCATCCTATTCTAAGCTATAAGAATGCAGTTTTAATATAGGTGGGTCTTTCTAGGTATGCAAGTATGTAGGTATACAAGTATCTATAATCCTAGAATTGTTATAAATTTAGTTTTCGTAGAGACGAACAGCCCTGTTGTAACACATCATGTTAGGCTTCTATTTCTGCCTCCTCCTTTCCCACTTCCATACATGGTGGTTAAAATGTGCCCATTTTTCTTAAGACATTGGTATATAATTTCTGTTTCCCTGAGCACCGGGCCCGGCTATTTCCTTTCTCTTTGCTAAGTGCACTGTTGGTTTCATTTAGCAATTATTCAGTAGCACTTCTTAGTGGACTAGATAAATTTTTTGTGCTTTGTACATGCACGGTATATCCCCATCCCAATTGCTGTTAATGTATTCCTATGGGAATAACCACTATTTTTTTATTTTTTTTATTTTAGCATATTAAGGGGGTACAAGTGTTAAGGTTATGTATATTGCCCATGCCGCCCCTCCCTCCAACCACTTCTATTTAATTGTTACTAGTTTGAAGACATTTATGTGGAATCTATAATTAGTTTTTTTTTAACTTGGTTTTTGGAATTTCCATTTTGAGGAAGCAATAGCAAATCACTGGCAACTGATTAGCATTTAATACATGACTGATTTTAGTTTCTTTTTTTATACCTATACACAGAATTCTATTATGATCCAGAGAAGACAGAATGGAGTGAAGCCACCTATGCCTACAGCAGCAGAAAGAGATGAAATCTTGGGAGCAATGGGAAAGATGCCCTATTGAATGTTGCATTAAAATCGTTTATATAACTTAGAAGCAGATGAATATTTTTAATAAATTATTGCTGTAATCGTTTAAGACCTTACAGGCCTCACCCAGGCAGACCTTATGTTGTACAAGGGAAGATGGAGTTAAGTCAGCCCAGTGTCCCGTGTGCTTGCTCTCAGTGCCAGGCCCACAGTAGCCGCTGCTGGCTGTGCTGTGGCACTGAGCTTACACGACTCCTAGAAGTAAGGGAGTGTTAGGGGAGGCTGCCCGCAAAGCTAAGCTTTTCTACTTGGTCTCAAAAGAAGAGTAAGATGTGAACAAGTAAAGACCTAATGAGGCTGAGAGGAAGGCAGTATTTCCAAGAAAGGAAATGATGTGAGCAACAATGTGCTGGAAGGAAAGCTTGAATTGTGTTTGGAGAGCAACCTGTAGATGGTTTGACCTAGAGTTTTAGGGAAGAGGGAGGAGTGAAGGGGCAAGATTGAAAAGGTAAGTTGAAGGTGAGGGATGTGTGGTGGGCCTCACATCCATCCTTTCTTCTCTCACTTATCTTTGTTTAAGTAAGGTTAGTACAATCACTAATGTGGAGGGGGAGAACGTTTTGTCCAAAAATAAATGGCATGAAACACAACTGGTTCTTTCTTTTCTTTAAGGGCTTAGTTACAGGATTCTGTGACTAACATCCATAAATACTGGTTAGGCTTCGGAGCTGTAGTATCAGTTCTTTAGCCATAGTAATGGGAAAAAGAGAAATTGATTCCCTTAGAAGTAGGATTTCTATTTGCAGAATGAGATGGACAAGGAAGGGTGGGGGTTCCTCAACACTGGCATGAGAGTAGAGCTTAACTTCACTTTATGATATAAAAACAATGAGAATATACAGTATATGACTGGGATAGATTGTGTAACAGGTCTCCTTGTGCCCATTGCCTTTTAAAATCCAGTTTGTTTCATACACAGAACAGTTTTATACAGACATGTTATTTAACAAAATTTAATGTGTACTTAAAACCAAATTGCCTGTCCTTCCTTTTCATCTGGTCCTAGATCAAGAATGTTATTTTATGTTTTCATAGATACGGAATGTCTCACTAGGTTGCCCAGGGTGGGCTTGAACTTCTGGCCTCAAGTGATCCTCCCACGTTGGCCTCCCAAAGTGCTGGAATTACTGTTGTGAGCCCCTGCTCCTAGCCAAGAGTATTATTTTAGTGGCTGCTGATAGTGAACTATCCATCTGAATCCAAAACCAAGTTCAGAAGTTTTTAAGTTATATGAATTTGATTGTTAAATTAGGTCTATTTGAATAAGAAATGGATTGTTTCAAACATTCTTTTGTATGGATTGCTATAAAAATGATGGATTAAAATAGGACCTGAAAAGAATTAATACATACTATGTGAGAAACATCTTAGTACTTTTTAGTGTGCTTATTTAAAGGGTTTGGAATTTTAATGTCACGTCTTTGAATATACATACCAGTATCAACATTTATTCTGTGGCTAATTGTCCAGACATAGCTCTTAAAAAAAATTTTTTTTTTTAATAGAAATGGGGTCTCACTATGTTGCCCAGGCTAGAGTGCAGTGGCAGGATCATAGTTCACTGCAGCCTCCAACCCCTGGGCTCAATGGATACTCCCTCCTGCCTCAGCCTTCCAAGTAGCTGGCACTATGGGCACAGGCACGTGCCACCATGCCCAGCTTTTAAAATGTTTTATTTATTTATTTTAACCACCTTTGCTTTATTGTAGACATGGACTCCTGCCCACTGGGCCTCTGAATTGAGGTTGATTCAGGTTCAAAGACTGCAGCTGACTAACTGGTGGCTCTGTAGGAAGCTGTAGATCTGGAGCTTCTGGAAGAAACATTTAAATGCTCAAAACTAAGGTGGAGCTCAGGCCAAGGCTGGACCTGGGTGCTAGGTTGGCCTGCATGGTTTGAGCTACCACCAAAGCCAAATTCCTAGGACTGGCACACACAGTCCACACAAAGAGACTGGCCTCTTACTTGACCCTAAAAGACCTTTTTTTTAAAAAAAATAACAGCTTTATGGAGATATAATTCATACACCATATATATCATCTATTTAAAGTGTGCAATTCAGTGGTCTTCTGTGTATTCACAAAGTTGTGCAGCCATCACCATAATTGATTTTAGAACACAGTCATTACCCCAAACCGAAACCCTGTACCCATTAGCACTCCCCATTTTCTGCTAATACCAATCTCCCAATGCTTAGGTAACCACTAATCTGCTTTCTGTTTATATTATTGCCTATTCTGGACATTTATGTAAATGGAATCACAACATGGTCTTTTGTGACTGGCTTCTTTCATTTAGTCTAATGTTTTCAAGGTTCATTTATGTCGTTGCATGTATTCTTTATTCCTTTTTGCTGAATAGCATTCCATTATATGGATATACCACATTTTATTTATCCATTAATTAATCAGCTGATGGGCATTTGGGTTGTTTCCACTTTTCAACTGTTAAGAGTCATGCTGTTTCTTGAACATTTTGTCGAAGTCTTTAAACATTCCTTTCTCTTTGGATATATACCCAGGAGTTGAATTGCTGGGTCATATGGTAACTATGTTTAACTTTTTGAGAAATAAACAGTTTTCCAAAGTGGCTTCACTGTTTTGCAATCCCACTAACTGCAGGAGAATTCCAATTTCTCTGCATCCTCATTAACTTACTGCCTTTGATTAGAGACATAGGGAGTGTGGCTGGTATCTGCTTTTGGTTTTGATTTTTCATTTCTCTGAGAACTAAGGATGTTGAACATCTTAATAAGCATGTTGGCCATTTGTATATGGTCTTTGGAGAAATGGTTATTCAGAATCTTTTGCATGCTTCTAATTGGATTGTCTTAATTATTAAATTGTAAGATGTACACTAGATACAAGTCTCTTATCATATATAAGGTTTACAAAAATTTTCTCCCATTCTGTGGGTTGTATTTTCACTTGATGTACTTCGAAGCACAAAAATTTTGTGAAACTTTTGTTTCCAATTTATTTTTTCTTTTGTTGCTTTTGGTATCATACCTAAGAAAGCATTGCCTGATCCAAGGTCACAAAGATTTACACCTGTTTTCTGCTAAGAGTTTAGCTTTTTCATTTATGTCTTCAACTTATTGAGTTGTATGAGGTCAGAGTCCAGCTTTGTTCTTTTCAATATGGCTACCCATTTGTCTCAGCACTACTTATTGAAAAAGACTTCTTTTCTCTAACTGAATTATCTTGGCACCCTTGTTGCAAATCAACTGATTGTATATGTGAGAGTTTATTTCTGGACTTTCAACTCTATTCCATTGATCTGTATGTGTCTATCCTTATGTCAACACTACACTGTCTTGATCACTGTAGCTTTGTAGTGATGGCATAGTTCTTTGATGATTGTTTTCTATGAAGTGCTTTTCATGACAAACTGATTAATTGGGGATTTTTGATTGGCAAATCCTTGACGTATATGTAATGGCTCCACCCAGGCAAAACTGTTCAATTTTGAATTTGTCTTCAGTAGTTCCCTAATTCCTAGTTTGCTTCTTTATACCTACCCTGATAATTTCAGTATATTCTTCTTATAACCTGATTGTTCATGATCTTATTGCACTACTTTGAGGGGCAGACTCTCTGGAGTTTTTCTTGTCACCACTGTTAAATTTGCCACTATGATATTTCTCTTTCCAAGATTCTACTTTGGGAGAGGTGAAGCTGATTGACTTGATGAATTAATTGTGTTAAGATGTTAGTGAATGCCTTGAGAAATTTTGGTGTCAGACGAGCCTTTGATTTCAACTGTCAACTAACAAAATACGTAGAAGGTGTTTTACTGTGTTCAGGGGCATCTCTCTCTTGTAGAAAACATCTCATTACCAATTCTCAGTGGGATGGGGAAGGGTGGTGCACTGTGTCTGCATGTAAAAGCAACCCTTCTGAGAATTACCATATCTAGGACAGTATTCGTAACTCATGTAGGACATAAGCAATATCATTACAGTTACATACATAATGCCTGGTTTGCTTCTATTGTGTAATTAATGATCAACAAATGTGTATGTTTGAGGAGGTGGCCGCTTTTTAACATTGAAAAACATGTAAGCTCAAACAATACAAAAGGATATACAATGTACAATAAATCTGCCCCAGACACAGCCAATGTCAAGAGTTTTCAAGATTTTCCATGTGTATGCAACCATATCTGTGTACACTTGTTTTATAAAAAATGAACATCATAGTACATGAGCCATAGGGTACATTGCTTTTATTTAATGATACAGTTTGCAATAATTTTCTGTCCGTGATTGTGGACTGACTCCATTTCTTTCAGTGGCTGCAGTTTCTATTGGATAGTAGACCATTATTGAGGTAATCTCTTGTTAATGAGTATGCTCATTATAACAAGTGGCAACAATCATTTTTGTAGCTGGGTCTTTGCCTGTGCATGTTTTATCTGTAGGATAAATTTCTCAGAGTGGAATTTGTAGGTTAAAGTTTTCTGTATTTAAAAATTTGTAGATATTGACAAATCAATCACCTGGAGAGAAGCACATCAATTTATCCTCCCATAAACAAAGCCTGTGTGTATTTCTTTTTTGGCACTCTCAGTCCCACTGGGTACCTTAAAACTCTTTCATCTTTACCAATCTGATGAGTGAAAAATGGAATGGTTGTATTCCCTTCCTTTGCCCATATTTTTTAGATCGTTCATGTGAATGGTTTGGGGAATTCTCACATATTAACGATATTACTTCTTTTTTTTGACAGAGTCTCACTCTGTTGCCTGGGCTAGAGTGCCATGGGTCAGCCTAGCTCACAGAAACCTTAAACTCCTGGGCTCAAGTGATCCTCCTGACTCAGCCTCCCAAATAGCTGGGACTACAGGCACGCGCCACCGCGCCCAGCTAATTTTTTCTATTTTTAGTTGTTTGGCTAATTTCTTTTTCTTTTTATAGTAGAGATGGGGTCTCACTCTTGCTCAGGCTGGTCTCAAAACTCCTGAGCTCAAGCAATCCTCCCACCTTGGCCTCCCAAAGTGCTAGGATTACAGGTGTGAGCCACCACGCCCAGCCTAGGATATTACCTCTTTGTCATACATATTCTGTATATTTTTCCTAGTTTCTCTTTTAACTTGTTTTGGAGTTTTTATAAATTTCTGTGCAGCATTTTACATTTCAATGGAATTAAATGAATCAATCTTTTTGTTTATGGTTTATGGAGCTCAATAAATATTAAATGAATCCAAACATATTTAATGTACTGTTGTTACAGTTTTATTCTGCTTAACAAATACTTGCCAAGTGTCTATATTGTGCAAAGTGCTAGGCTCGCATTGTGGAGGAGCATCAGTGAACATGTCACCATTCTGGCCCTCAAAGGCCTCCACTATGCTCCAATGGAGTATGAGACAAGTACCACAGTAGGAAGAAGAGCAAACTTCCAAGAGTTTAAGTGGCCTTCATATGCACAAAGGGGCACATGCACACGTCATAATGGAGAAGATGTCCTTACTGACTGAAGCCAGAGTGTGTGAACGGAGGTAGCAAGAGCAACCTAGAAAGGTAGAATGGGTTTGGATTATGAAGAACTTTGAATGCTGTGCTTGGTACTTTAGACTTTATATTGTATGTGAGAGAAAGCTATGAAGGGTTTTGAGATGGAAAGGATCAATCTCTTAAGTGTTTAGAAAAATAATTCTTCCTCTCAATATTTCAAAATAAAAAATTATTCTGGAGGCATCGAAGCAGACAGGTTATGCAACTGTTTTCTCTGCTTCCCCTCATCAATTCTTGTGCTATGCCAATTCCTTCTCTCTACTACAGCCAGGCAAATCTTTAGAAAATGCAAATGAAATAATTCCCCTGCTTAAAATTCCCAAGACCTGCTTATCACCTCAGGCTAGCACCCAAATTCTTTCCTTTGGTTTTACAAGATTCCCGGAGATCTGGCACATTTATGAAGGGAGCAGGTTTGAGGAAGTTTGGAAGGGATTTGATTTTGGACACACAAGACTCAGCCCCTGTCCTCAGTGACCTTAGATCACTGCAGTGAGAGAGACAAACGTGAAAATATCTAACTATAGATTGAATATCCCTTATCTGAAATGGTTGGGACCAGAAGTGATTATTTTGAATTTCTTTGGATTTGGGAATATTTGCATTATACTTAACAGTTGAGCATCCCAAATATGAAAATCTGAAATCCAAAAAGCTCCAATGAACATATTCTTTGAGCATCATGTCAGCATCAAAAAGTTTCAGATTTGGAGTATTTTGGATTTCAGATATTCAGATTTGGGATGTTCAACCTGAATATCCCTTGCACGCACGCTTGCCATTCCCGATGTGTCCTATTTTCTGAACCGGAATGTCTATCCCCATTTACTTGAATGCTCCAGTTAAAATCTCTCCTGTCTGTTCACGCTTAGCCCTTCTGTAATCTCTCTGAAGCCTTCCTAGAATCTCAGGTCAGAATTCATTTCACTCCCCTCTCTGCTGTGGCATTCACTTTGTGTACCCTGGGTAGCTGGGTACATAACTGGATGTGATAAAATTAGACAAATCAAGTGACTTAAATGCACTCTTTAATTTTTTACCTTCAGTTCTTATTTTGCAGAGGAAGAATAAGAATAAAATGTAGTTTGTGTCAATTGCTTTATTCCAAAACAGAGACTAAAAGAGACAGACTTTGTTTGCTTTTCAGTTATAAACACAAGAGCACTTTTCATTGCTAAGTGTCCTTATTATGAGTGATTTCTGTCGTTGCTACTCATGTCCGTCAGCTTGTGACAGCCTGGCAACTGTGGACCGTGGTGTCTGTGAGGTCTGAAGCCAGCCCGCCTGCCCGGTTCAGACCTGGGAGCCTCAGAGCTGCTGGGCTTTTCCTCTGACAACTGGATGGTGCTATCGCACAAGGAAATGCAGTCTGTTTTGGAACATGTGCTTTTTTTTCCATGAAAACTCTTAAATTACATGTAAAAATCTGCTCACTTACAGAAACTTTCACCAGCCTACAAAAGTCACCTAGGGCTATATACTCAATATTTCTGCTTCTGTTGTCACTATGTTTAGTGACCACATATAAATAGGCTTGGGATCAACTTGGATTCCTCCCACCAGCCCTGGTAGTACTCCTAAAGGAACCCAAACAAAGTCAGGTATTTCCAAAGCCTTGTACTCTGGTATTGGTGGTTGAGGAAAAGGGGGCAAGTTACAAGGAAGTTTAAGCAAGAGGAGAGGAGATGACAGAGACTCATGAGATGCCGAGAGAAAAGGAGTGGTTCAGTGGAGCGGAGGGAGTGGCTGTGAACGGCAGTGAGTCTCAAAGGATGGAAATCATTCTCAAAGAACATGAAAGTACTGATGCCAGAATCTAAACCAAAAGTCCCCCTGAAGACACAGAAGTAAAACACAGCAGGGTGTGGAAATAACGTTGTACTTAGAGTCCAAATATCTGGGTGTGGGTTCTGGTCCTGCCTGTTATTACCTGGTCTTGAGTAAACTGCTTCATCATTTAGCACATTTCCTTCTGTAAAATATGTGTTTAAAAAACAACAACCTGTAGGTTGTTGTGAAAGCCAAAGACTTCCTATGTGTTGTGCAAGTAGATAGTGTTAATCTTTGAAATGTCGATATGGATACTGGATTTATTTGTAATAAGTGAAAGTCTCAGCTAATTTTTGGTCAACTCTGTTAAAGCTATGATATCACCTTCTACAAACTTCTTACTCAATCCCCAAAAAAATCAATTTTAAAAAACTCTATCCACCTCTGCTAGGAAAGGTTACAAAAAGTCAAATTTATTGTTCTTTTACTTCAGTCCTTTACTTTTACAGTTTTATTATATAATTTGGTCCAGAATGTTCTCCCCTTATAATTTTCTCCTCATTCACACCCCACCACTATCCTAGTTCCTTCATATATACCTGAAGTCTCCAATAAAGAAGGACAAGTACAAGAAATTTCACTGGGGGGAGGTGGAGAGATTATAAAAGCAACTGAACCTATTTACCAAGTCACTGAGAAGAAACTCAGTATTATCCATCAATGTTCAGGGCACGACATACACAAGTAAGGCAGACTCTTGGCTAGATCGTCCTATCACCCACGAACAGGAGCTCTCTCCTCTGTCTTTGCTTCAACAGCCATGCTTGGGTCCCTTCAGAAACCACCTCCAGTCCCTTCTCACTTCCACTGAAATCTCTGTGTGCTAATTCTGCCTGTCCTGGTCCGGTTCCTGAGGTACCTCTTCAATCTCACCCACATCTTTCCCTCTTTCCCACTTCCCTGTGCCTTAGCACTGAGTACAGCTCTCAGTGACTCTGCACATGATTATATGTTGGTGCCTGTCATTTTGTCCCACATAGTCTACACAGGTTCTACCTGTCATGTCTTGTGCTAAATTTCGCAAGCAGAGACCATTAGGGTACTTCGTATTTGCACAGCACTTGGCAGTTTATAAGATATTGTCAGAAGCATGATCCTATTTAAAAGTCACTGCAACCCAGTGAAGTCAGTATTCTTCTTGCTTTGCAGGTGCAAGACTGAGACTCCCAGAGGGTAGACGACCTGCCTATTGGACTCCGCTGTTGCCAGGCTGCCTCCCCGCTTCTCACGGGGTGGGCTCTGCCCCCTCCCGGTTTTCATTTCCTTTGCAGTTCCTGACTGTGGCTATTATTCAAATTTCTATTCATTGCACCATTTAGTACTTACTCACTTTGTATACAAATAAAAGGCTTCCGTAGGAGCTGTGTTAATAAAAGTGAGTGAGAGTGTTTATACTCTTGGAGGAAGTTACAAACTAACCAATACCATTGATTGGACAACTGACTCTCTACAAACCTTTCCATCGACTCTAAGAAAGTCTTACAAAATGTTTGATTCTGTGAGCCCTATCGACTTCATCCCAATCCTCTGCTAGCGAAATAATAGGGAGAAGTGACACTCGTGAGAGATGACAAAACGCTCTGCCATGAAATAACAAGGAAAAACAAGGCAAATGGCCTGGATCATCTGCAAAGTGGATCTTTTTTCCCCCTCAATAACTAGGTTGCTTTTTGTCATTTTCTTGTATTAAAGAGTGTCCTGGCACATACACGAGCTCCTTAAAGACTTGGGGAATGGTGGACGTGTGCGGCGGTGCTCGGGTCCATAGTACCTACGCTGGGCAACCAGAGTGTCATCTCAGTCCGTTTCTCTCATGCAAATGTATATGTCATCTTGTAGAACAGCATTCCAAACCCCTGACAGCCTCTGTATACAATTCCCACTTTTGAAGAATGTCTTTCACAACACTAATAGATACAGTTTTCTACCTCTGGGGAAAACAAAACCAAACAACCACCACAACGAAAACCCCAGACTGGTGAAGTCTGAAGTCCTGCTGTGCTTGGGCTGTACTTCTACAGCCCTGCACAGCCCTTATGATGCCTCATACCTGCTTAGACTAGTGCTTGGGTTGGTTACCTATATTTCATTTTTTGATCCCATTCTTTATTTATATTTAACTTTGGCATGGGGGGATGGGAGAGGAGATATGAAAAGCAGAGGACAGAAGGTATAGGGTGGGAGGTGTGTCATGGGGACGAGAGGCATGGTCTCTGCTGTTTCACTGGCTAGATTCATAATTCCACTTTACTTCTTTCTAACTGTGGGCTTTGAATAAATTTCTTAGATTGAAAAGTCTCAAGTTCTGCAACTGTAAAATGCCAACCTCAGAGAGGGATTGTGGACACCGAGTAAGAAAAGATCTGTAGAAAGCTTAGCACAGTGACCGTACCATGGGAAGTAGTGGTTAGTGATATTCTCTATTCTTTCCTTTTGAGAAGGAAGAGTAAAAAGATGCTCATGAAATCTCTGTTTGAGTAAAAGCGTTTGAATTTGGAAGGTCAAGGATCTTATATTTTGTCTTTTACTTGCTGGAACAGCAGATCAATACCACCTAGCTCTGTGTTGTTGAGTTCCTTCTGTCCTCAAAACTGCATCCTAGTCTTGAGTCAGTATTCTTTAGTGCTGAGTGAGTACAAACTAATTATAGTTATTTTAGTATCTGGGTATCTCTAAAGGAGATGGCTAGCTGGGTATGATTGTATGGTTTGGCAGCTCATTAATTTCCAAGAAGATAGTAGCATATTTCCAAAGATAAAGTATTATAGAAATTAATTTCAATAGAGACCTTCCTCCTGAAGTAAGGTTCTTAATACTTCTCCAAACAATAAAATAAATGATGGGATGGATTTACTTCAAAGGGGTGAGTAACCAAGAGAGGGAATGCATTATATATTGAAGTGGTGGGCATCTTGAAGAATATGGGTTAGGGTGGGCCAAGGAAAGGGGTGTGCTCAGATTAAATGAAAGTTCTGGGCAATGGGGAATGTGGGAAGAAGGTAAAGAAAGAGAGAAGAATGACATGGGCAGAGTTTAACTTAAAGTTTTGCCAAGGCTTTGCACTTAGAGATGAGGAAAATAGCATGCAAGGGAAAAAGATTTAGCAGTCGGTAGGGTATGCATTGCAATCTGAGCATAAGAGGAGTACCTGACTTTCAGCATTCATTCATTGGTACACAAATATTCATTGAGTACTTGCTATGTGTTTCACTGTCCTTGGAACTTGAGATTCATTACTGAACAAAATAGGCAAAGATCCCTGCCCTCATGGAACTTATATGATATTGGAGAGAGACAGATGATTTCTAATAAACACAATAGGTGAACTAGATAACATATTAGAAAGTTATAAGCACTGTGAACAAAAGGACCTGTAAGGCAAGATAAAAGGGTCTGGGGTGGGTGCCTAGAGGATTGTGGGTGGGGAGTGAGGGGACGTTGGGGTGATGGAGTGTGGTTGTATTGAACACGGCAAGGGTCAGCAGCAAAGCTCATTCCTCCCTGGCAGTGGCAGTTGGGGCCACCACCCAAATGGGTGATTTTGCTTCTTGCTCTTCTGACTTTGCTTTTCTAATGAATGTGTCCTGTATTTTAGAATGTGGAAATAAAAGAGGGCATATGAATATCTCTGTGAGAGCAGGGAGGATCGCTTGAGGCCAGGAGTTCAAGACCAGCCTGGGCAATATAGCAAGACCCCTTCTCTGCAAAAAGCCAATAATAATAAAATTAGCTAAGTGTGTTTAGCACACACCTGTGGTTCCAGCTCCTTAGGAGGCTGAGGTTGGAGGATCGCTTGAGCCCAGGAGTTTAAGGTTACGATGAGCTATGATCGCACCATTTCACTCCAGCTGGGGGGTCAGAGTGAGATCTAGTCTTTTAAACAAACAAATAAAAATTTGGAAATCATATTTATTGAAGTAATGAAAATGCACCAGTGAATGGTAGTGCCTGGTCCATGGACATGAGGGATGCTAGGGCAAAGAAAGTGCAATGAACATTAGCTCTGCAGACAGCAGGGAGTGAGCAGGTGTATTGTCATACACAAAATAAATAAACACCATGGGTGAAGTTCAAAAACACTTTCAATTTTGAATCTATAGAACACTAAACATCTTTGAAGAAAAATCTCTTCCCACAGGGGATTCTGAGATCCTAAGTGAGAAATCTGGTTATTTCTCTATTGTTATGATGTCCGGTTCCTAGACGACTGCCTCTGTTTCTCACTTTTCTCCTGCGTATTTGGGATCAAGCCTGGATGTGTGATTGCAGAGGGCTGGTGTGAAATAACCAAGATGCTAGCGTGAGATTGGAGTAATAGAGTTTCAGGTAGAAGGAAGAAACTCTTTCCCCTCTTTTAGGAAACATACTACTTATTGTTCCAGCTGCCCAAGGCCATGCTGTGCTGACCACATTGTTTAGTGGACCGTCATCTCTGCGGAGGCAAACACGTTAAATGAGCCCATGTTTCAAAGTGCGGGGGGTGGGGGTGGGGCTCTGAGCCATTGGGAGAATTTGTCACCCTCTGATCTACTACTATAAATTGATGCCTCAGTGGGGTATTGTTCCCAGTTCCTATCTCTGGACTAAATAACCAGTTTAGGAGGAGCAAGGACCCTTGGCTACCCCAAGGGTGACCTCAGCCTTTCATCCGAACATGTGCACATGGGAAGACAGAAGATGGGGCAAGATTTCTCTGAACCGCCTATCTGGTGAAACAGGGTTTTTCCCCTCTGATGCTCCGAGTAGGTGCTTGCGAGCTTCCCAGATAACTAAACAGTTATCACTTCTCAGGATATGCTGGAGGAAGTGAAGTCTAAATAAATGGAATGAATGAGACAAAATCACCTCCACCATTCAGAACACTGGAGTTCACTGTAGATAGCCCACCCACACAAGAAATTGCTCAAATCAAAATATTTCACAATATTCTACCCAAATTAAATCAGTGGAGACAACTGGATAGTATAAGAGGAACTGTACACAACCAAAGGAAGAGAGAGTCTGTGCTCAACACTGACAAGCAGATACAGAATAAAAAAGCGAAAAATAGGCACCTAACGTTTTTTGCGATTTTTTTTCAAGTTTGGAGGATTTTTCTGCAGAAGATTTTCTAGGCACAGAAAGGGGATTATAGGAGACGTAAGAAGTAAGCATAAGACAGAAAGAAGCAGACAGAGCCAGGGGCATAGAAAGCATATTTAATTTTAATTTGAATCTAAACATTTTTACGGAGACTTCAGGGTTTGTTGGCTTGGCTGCATAACTCTGCTAGGAGTTGCAATTGTTCCATAATGTAGAAATGAGGAAATGTTTCATGGAATTGTATTTTTCCCCATTGGTTTTCCCTGCTTCAGTGCAAAATGTTAAAATGAAAAAGTTTACTCTGTGATTTATTCTAAACAAATTCAGTTCAGAATTCAGGTATTATTACTGAATCTGCCAACTTAAGTACTTATTTTTAAAAGTGTATTTTTGACTTTAAACACTTAAATCCATTGTGGTTTATCATGTCAATATATATTTTGGCAAGTGCACAGCTCTGAGGAAGCCTGTTAAAATTCCTTAAAGGAGTCTGTGAAAGGTTCCACTGCGGAAGCACTGTCCACCCCCACCCCCTTCCAGAGACTATGGCTCTGTCTCCCCAATACTTTAAGTCATCGTCAGAAACTGACCCTCCTGAAAGGGAGCCAAACTCAGGCTCCAATGAAGGCAAATGTACCAACCAACCAAATAAGTTGTTTATCGGTTCGTTCGGACAAACAAAATCCGAGCACTAGCGTGTGTGTGGGTGAGTGAGCTCACATTTTGAAATAAGAATAACTTAAATTTGCACAACTCAAATTACAATTCAATCCCAGTTTTTCCCATCTGATCTCCAATAACAACTTTGGAAGGCAGACGGGGCAGATACTAAGGTCCCTATTTTCACAGATGAGGAAATTTGACATTAAAAAATTATTCAGCAATGGCCCAGGGCCACAATATCCTACCCAAGGCAGCAGATGATACAAGAGATTTTAACATAGATTTTGCTTGGTTTTGTTTTAACTTCAAATCTATTTGAAGTGCACATCTATTACAGAATAGGGCCTCTTGAGAATAAGTTGACTTCAGGTAACTACTTTAAAGTTCATAATATTAGGCCAGTGAAAAATTGTAAATTAGAAATATTGGCAGGAATTTTTGTTGTTGTTTTTAATTATGCTGACTGTTAAAATGGCACAAAGGGGCCCCGCCCAGAAGATGACGGATGAGAAACACCGCCAGAAAGAGTGTCCCTGCAGAAAAGACAGATTCTAGCAGAAATTAGAAGAAAGAAGCAAGAAGACGAGCCTACATCGGATGAGGGTCAGAAGGAGGAGTACCTGAGACCACGGGAGACTCCACGGGAAGAGGTCGCGGAGGAGAACTGGAAGCTGGGACCCCCGGAGCAGCCCGGAGACCAGCGGGAAGGGTAGGTGGATCTGCCGTTTCCCCTCCCCGGCATCCCGGACTGCTGGTGGGCTCCCCAGCCAGCGGAGAGACCTGCGGACACCAGCCCAGCGACGACCACCGCCAGTGAGCGGGAGTGGTCGAATCTCACCCACAGACACCACCTACTGGCTCAGAAACTAAACAAGGCGTGTGAATACCCAAACAAAAACCTAAAGAAAAGAAACAACAACTGATCGACATGGGAAGAAATCAGCAAAGGAACTCAGGAAATATGAAGAACCAATTGGAAAACACACCCCCAAAGAGGAGCCCCAGCCCCCTAGAAACGGACACCAACCAAAATCAGGCAACCAAAATGACAGAAGAGGAATTTCGTATGTGGATCATAAGAACACTCACCGACTTGCAAGAACAACTCAATAACCAACACAGAGAAACCACAAAAAGCCTCCAGGATCTAGAAAAAAAGTTCACTAAAGAAATAGACACAATGAAGAAAAGTTTAACCGAACTCCTGGAAATGAAGAATCAGGTCAGGGAACTACAAAATACAGTGGAAAGTCTCAAGAACAGGGTAGATCAAACAGAAGAAAGAATCTCAGAGATTGAAGATAACACCCTCCAATTAAATAAATCAGTCACAGAAATAGAGCAGAGAAACAAGAGAAAAGAGCAAAGCCTACAAGAG